>PVHP010012075.1:0-43647 GCA_004024765.1 Zapus hudsonius
AACATATATAAGATTGTCCTGAATTAAATTCTACTGTATTTTTTTTATATCTGAGGTATGTAGCATTATTTCATTCCTCTTCCTCAGGTTGAGTTTTCACAAGAAGCGCTCGTGTCCTTCTGTTCTGCGGTGGCTGTTGGAGGGGGCCGGGGTGGGGGGGGAGCCACAGACTCTGCCTGCCTCTGCATCCACGTGCTCACGCTGGAGCCTGGCCTCCAAAAAGTCATCAGGAGTCACCACAGAAAGCAGCTTATGCCTTCAGGGTTCTGTCGTGGGCAGATGGGGCTGCTGAGCTTGGCAGAGGTTAGAAGGAAATATGGGACAGGACTGTCCACTAGTTAGTGATGGAACTCGCAAAGATCTCGGCAAGCGAACTTTCCACTTCAGAGTTGTCGGTCCATCCCAGAGATGATAAGATGAGATTGTGTAGATACTATTAAGTTCAAACATGACTTCCTGTTTCAGAATGAAATAATGCACCATTCAGCGAGTCCGTCTCGGTGCCCAGAGCCCAGCGTCCCTGTCCAGCGTTGGCAGAGAAGAGCAAGAGCACAAAGAAGTCTCGCTGCCAACCATCCTGGGATCCTTCTGGAAGCCTCGTGGTGTTTGGTCTCATCCCCATGTCTTCGTAAACTCAAACAACATGAAAGAGTACACCTGCCCACTTTGCTACTACCTTCAATATTAACCTCTTGGAATTTCCATATCTCACTCTCTCCATGAAAGCAATTTGTAGTTTGAAAATAAGGTCCAATGGCTTTCACTTTATATACCTAAGTCATTTTCTCTAAGGTAGACGGTGGGGAGGGGAAGACCTGGAAAAATCTAAAGTAATAACCTACCTTCAAAGCATCAGAGTTGTAGGACACTATTTATTTTTATTTTTTATTAATAAGTAGAAACTCTGTATGAACAAGTCGTGTGTTGGTACCACCATTTCCCGCCTCCCTGTCCCCGTTCCAGCGGGATTTCTGGAAAGCTCCATGAGGGGCTATGAGTTGTTCAAGCTGCCGACAGTCACTGGGTGGGGGCACAGTGCCTCTGAATATCTCCCCCTCCATGGCTCTTACAATCTTTCCACCCCCTCTTCACAAAGTTCCTGAAGTTTGAAGTTGAAGTGTTGAGCTCTTAGCAGCCTCTGGATTTCTGCTTTGGTGCGTTTGGAGTGTCCTGGTGTCTGTCTCCATCACCCTGGCGCAGGTGGTCAGGCTCGCTGTGGAAGCAGCCCTCTTGCTCGTCTCTCCACTTCCTCTGTGGTTCACCTGGGCCCAGGCTGATGTGTGAGGACTGGTTCATCTCCTGCCAGGGAGTCGGCCATCATTTCTGGTCTTACTGGTGGAATTGGGTTGTCCACGGTTCTCGCTGCCTTCTGAAAAATGTATTCTCCAACGGAGAGTGAGATCAGCATAGGTTAAATGGAATAAGCATTGTTATTTGGGTGAGACAGGACAAGTTTTAATATTAAAGCATCCTGTCAGACCAAATAAACAGTGGCAAAAAAAATTTTGTGGTTATTGCTTTTTGTTGAACAAAGACAAGAAGAATAAACTCAAGATAAAAAACAGTATTGTCTATGGAGTGGAGGTGAGAATTCCTTCCAGGCATAAAATCACACCGTCTAAATTTGGAACTCGTGGTCAACTTTCTTTATATAGTAGGAAGAAGTGGACTACAGGAAAAGTGTGCAGCTGTTTACTCGGGGATTTACTGCGATTGTTAGGAGTTGACATTGCACACGTAACGTATAAAAGCCTACCTTGCAGGCGAACCTTATAAGAAACCAGTTATTCAATGTTTCATGGCCAAGTAGAAAATATCTTGATTCTATCTCTGGAAATAATCAACAGTGATTCACTTCGCATTTTTTTAATTGTCCATAATGAGTTACATTGTTTAGTGGGCCAACAATGAGTTGTTGTCCCCAATTCCTCATTGCCCCCTTTCCCCATCCCCAGTCAGCTGGATATCCTCCTCTGTGGGCCGTCTGGATCAGTCTCTGTGGTAGGGGACCATGGATAGCCTAGTATTCAGCCTGGTTCTCCTGGCCCAAGTGTGTTGATACTGAGGGGTGCCATGCCTCTGGATAGTCTCCCCCACCATGGCTCTCACGATCTTTCTGCCCCCTCTTCCACTCAGTTCCCTGAGTCCTGGTGGGTGAGTATTAAGGCTGCTTTAATGTTGTGAGCTTAGGGGGCTTTGTGTCGAAAATCATTGGTTTCTGTCCCCCTGGTTTATCCTGTGTCGATTGAATGGCTGTGGCTGTGGGTCCCTTGTTCATCCCATCATTCTCTGCGGGGCTCCATATGGATCCTCCACGGTATGACTGTGGTGGCTCCTCTCTTGCCAGGATCTCAGCTATCTGCCTGCGGTCGATTGGTAGGTCCGATGGAGATTGTGTTTGTATTTTTCAGGATACAGCGAGAGAGCTGTGGCCCATATAACACTTCTCATTTTTGGAAAAGGTTTTGTAATCCTTGAGTCTGGGTGATTTTCGCAAAGTGCTATCAGAACCTGGCTAGGAAGGCTGCTCTCCAGCACAAAGCATTGGGCTTTTCTTACTGTAAGAAAGCAAGGATTCTCTCCAGCCCATCAGGTCACTTTGGAGAGCCAAGCATTCGCTTATTTCCATTCCTGCCATCCTTTCCAGGGTATTTCTAGACAATTTTTTCAGAAATGGCTTTTTCTTCACTTTTAACAAAAAGACCTTTCCTTTCTATCTCATGATGGGATAATTTGGCTGCCATGGGGGCCTGTGATTATAGGTACCCTGAGACAGAGCTCTGTCAGTTCCTGGAGACTGCAGACAGAAATGAAGACAGTAGCTATGCGAACAAGTGGAGGGTATTATCCAGCGTCATTGTCAAAGGCCGACAGGAAGCGAGGAACTCCACAGGACAAAGGAGGAAGGCTCCAGGTAGGAGCTAACTGTTGGAGAGCAGGACATGGGTATGTCATTCGTTTGTGGCCCTCACTGATCTGTCCTGAGTTGGAAGCAAAGGGGACAAAGCAGGGAAGTGGGCAGAGGCTGACCGTGGCCTGACCACTGCCGGACCAGGGGGCTCAGCTTCCCAAGCTGTCTGCTGCAGCTGGGCGGTGGAGCAGAGTTCTCTTGTCGAGTGTGGTCTGGCCACAGTCTGTTTGCAGATTCAGCTTCCTGGTCTTCATGGTTTGGGTCATTACTCCTGAGAACAGCTGACCTTTCTAAGAAGGCCAGAGACTACTCCAGGACACACGAGATTGACATGGACATCTTGTCATATTACCACAGCAATCTGATGAGAGCGCTGTCCTGAGAAACGTGCAATGGACATAGATTCCCCCCCCCCAAAAAAAAAAAACAAGAAAAATTAGTAACCTTGTAAGATACCTGAGACCAGCAGCCTCGGTGAGCAATGCAGGCCAAGAACTGATTACTTAGGTGTCATAGTTGGGATCTCAAACGGTACCCAAAGGCCTGTGTATTCAAGGTATGGTCCCCAGCCTTGTGCTTCTAGAAGGCTGTGGAATCTTTTGGAGATGGGGCCTAATGGAAGCATGTTAAGTTGTTGGAAGAAAGTTCCTGAAAGAGGACTGACTCTCTCTCTCTCCCTCCCTCCCTCTTTTCCCCTCCCTCTCTTCTACTCTTTCTTTTGTTCTCAGCAACATGAGGCAAGTGGGCTCTACATGTACCCCAGCCATGAGGTTCCTAGGCCATTATAAACCTAAGACAAAGAAATAAGTCATATAAGTCTCCTTATAAAGCCAATTTTCTCAGGTACTTTGCAACAGTGATTTTTTAAAAACTGACTAATACAATAGGCCATGAGGATCAACCTTAAAGAAACAAATAGCTTTTCTATTGCAGTTACAATAGTTACACCTGACCAAAAGCAGCTGATGGGGAAGTAAGGGTTTGTTTTGACTTACAGTGTCCAGGGGAAGCTTCATGATGGCAGGAGAAAGCATGGCTTGAGCAGAGGCTGGACACCACCTCTGCCACAGCAGGTGGAAACCAGCAGCAGGAAAGTGAGCTGAGCTCTGCCAGGGGGAGCTGGCTGTAGCCACCCTAAGCCCAACCCCAGGAACACAGCTCCTCCAGCAAGGCTCTGCCTCCCGAGTTGCCACAGCTGGGGCCCAAGAATTCAAAGCACAAGAGTTTATGGGGGACATCTGATTCCAACCATCCTATTTTCCATTATGATGGCAAGTGTGTTCTACATTCAAGGTAGCTGAACAAGAATGAGAACACTCACAAGTACCACCATGATGGGATGACAGACAAGTCGAGAGCAAAAGATTGTCCATCACATCTTGAGTCAAGGAGTTGAGGCTGCTCCGTGTCCCATCAAGAGAGGGGGCTCATTAGGAACTTCTGCCAAAGTCAGTGAAAGTTTATTAGCCTTTTTTATACCGATTCCCACAGGTCAGAACATAGTTCCGATTGCATAAACCATGAGTCAGAAATGTCTCCAGGTAGAATACTGACTAATCAAAGGTGTCATTGTTTTAGAACTTGTGACTGAAACGGAATTTTCAGTCTTGTTGATTTATATAATTTGGGTCTGTATGTGTAGACAAGCTTCAGGCAAGCAGTGCAAGTGCAAAGAAAACAGAACCAAACATCCTAGACACATACACACAAAAAAGTGGTATCTGGTAGAGGTACATTGACACCCAGGAAAAAATGAATCATTTGTGGCCTAAGGTCAGAACCAAGACCTGACAGCAGATGTATTGCACATTTGAGTCTTCATTACATTTGTAGGTCATAAGCACTTGGCCCGCTGCCCTGCTAAAATTATTAAATTAAAACTTAGAATAACTTGGGCTCTTATCACTCAATAGATTATCCTCACTTGGGCTTTGATTCAAGTCGTTCATGTATACAGTGCAGATAGAAACACCATGAGATATAATCCCCTCTGATTAAATTAGAATGTATCCCAGAAGTTTGAGCATGGGGATCCAAGGATGAATGGGCTGTCCAATAATCAGTAATTGGGGGGGGGGTACACTGAGAACTCTTTGCAATATCCTAATAAAAGAGAATGGCTATGTTCTAATCTAAAAAAGTTATCATTAAGAGAAAGGAAAAGACAAAGGGGGGCACTGTAGATAAATAACCACAAGGCATCTATAGAAAATGAGAAGAAAAAAATTCTTACAAGCAAGCAGTGAAAACAAAACAGAAATTATTCAGGAATCCTCACCTATCCACCTTCTCCACCTAGGCGGACACTTGAAGGCAGCGCCACATTGCTGGGGTGAACATTCAACCAGACACAGTTTATGGGAGGAACAGGTTGATTACAGGGGAAATTCCATCAGGCGTGGAAGAAGCTGGTTTCGGCTATTGAGCACCAAACAGCCAGCACCACAGGAAGCACGAATCACTGGGATTACAGACGAGTGTCGTTGGCATCTTACACGGCTGTTTGGAATCTGAACTCAGGTCTTCAGGTTTGTGCAGCAAGTATTTTACCCACTGAGCCATCTCCCCAGCCTTCAAACACTGCTTTTTTATTTTTGTTTATTTATTTGCAAGTAGAAATAGAGAGAAAAAGAGAAGGAGAGAGAACGGGTGTGCCAGGACCTCCTGCCACAGTAAACAAACTGCAGGAGCTTGTGCCACTGTGTGCATCTGGTTTACATGGGTACTGAGGAATTGAACCAGGGTCCTAAGACTTTGCAGGCAAGCACCTTACCACTGAGCCATCTCTCCAACCCAAAACATCCTTGTTGGTGTAATCAAAATAGTCACGTTGACTATAAGTAGTTGCAACAGATCCTATTCGGTCCCCAATGGAGGTGTCATGGTTTGATGCAGGTGTCCCCCACCAACAAATGAATGTGTTCTGATAGATCGATCCTCAGCTGATGGCAATTCGGGAATTAGAACCTCAGTAGAGCTGTGTTGTTGGGGGTGGGCTTATGGGGGTTATAAGCCAGCTCCCCCTTGCCAGTGTTTGGCACACCTTCCTGCCGCTGTTTGCAGTGCTGTGGCGGAGGTGATGTCCACCCTCTGCTCGTGCCATCATTTCCCTGCCTGGATGGAGTCTCCCCTCGAGTCCGTAAGCCAAATAAACCCATTCCTCCACAAGCCGCTTTTGCTCGGGTTCTTTCTGCGCAGCAACTAGAAAGCTGACCGCACTAGGGGGCTACTGCAGAAGTGTTGTCTAAATGTCTAGACAGCCTGACTTGCTGGAGAAAATGAGTGTAAGAGGAGCTTATAGAAATGCAATCCCCAGAAGTGATTGGTACTATTGCTTCGGTTTTAATGCCCCCAGAACCAGAAAGAAAGAGAGAGCGTGCCCATAAGTGAGTCTCGCTAGACTAATAGGTATTTGACTGGGTTCCTTGATTTTTGACTCAACCTAGTTCAGGTGTGTGAAAATGCACCTTGACTCTCTTCTAAGAGCAAAACCTTTCAGCAACAGGTTTCAAAACTTCCATGTCGGGCTGGAGAGATGGCTCAGCGGGTAAGGCACTTGCCTCCAGTGCCTAAGGCCCCGGGTTCAATTCCCCAGGACCTACATAAGCCAGACCCACAAGGTGGTGGCCCTGGTGTGCTCTCTCTCTCTCTCTCTCTCTCTCTCTCTCTCTCTCTCTCTCTCTCTCTCTCTCTCTCTCCTTGAACATGAATAAAATAAAATATTTTAAAAATTAAAAAAAAAACTTCCATGTCACTCAGCACAAATAGATATTTGCCACTGACACTTGCTTCTCTTTGGTTCTGTGCCTGCTTTATACATGAATGAAACAATGTGTCCATTTGATGTGAGGGAGGGGGCAGACGCGAAGGAGAAGGACATCTCAGGAAATATTGATTATCATGAGCATAAGTTCATTGTACAAAGCAATGGGTTTCGTTGTGATATTTTCCTGTGTGTGTATCATGCTTTGCTCATGTGAATACCCATCACCTAATCTCTGGTCCTCCCTTCCTCTTGTGGCTCCTTCTTCCCCAATAAATCCCTCATATCATCATTCTTTCTTTGTATTTTTAAATCTATATTTTAAAACGAGAGAAAATACATATAATATCCGTTTTTCTGAGGCTGGTTGTCTTACCATGATGATCTCCAGTTCTGTCCATTTTTTTTGCAGATGATCATAATTTAATTCTTCTTTGTGGCCAAATGTGTGTGTTCCACATTGTCTCTATCCACTGAGCCGCTCGCTGGTGAGCATCCAGGCTGACTCCATAATTTGGCTGCGGTGAAGGCCCTCAGTAACCACGGCTGTGTCGGGATCTGTCGCATGCTGATTTGGACTCTAGAAGCCTTGCTACTCATGATAACTATTTCTGGAGCACAGCTACCATGGCGACCAGGTGAAAGAGAGCCTGCTGCAATCTATCCCCGAGGATGGTTTCTGGTGTCACATAACACAGGAATTCAATACAGTCTTTGCCTCTACCCACTTGCTCCCCCAAAATATCGTCCCTGTCTTTCAAAAGGCAAAGGAAAGAGAGAAGAGAAGGGAAAGCCGGGGAAAAGGGAGGAAGAAAGTGGAATCAGAGTGGCCAGTGTTGGTGTCTGACTTGGAGTGAATTTACACAGAAAACAGACGACATTAAAAACAGAAACTCTGCGTGCTGATCGCTTGCTTCCAGCCCCACGCTGTGTGATCTCGGCACTTGTGGACGACAGCCAGGTCGCCGCTCCTGCTCCCTCCTGGAGACCCCACACTCCCACAGACCTTCCCGGGTGGCCTCGTCACCAAGCAGCTGTATGCCTACGTCACAGGATCTAAAGAAGATGACCTTACTCTTCATGCCACCCAACCAGAATGTTTGCTCATATTTTATTTGGGTTAGTTTTACCCACAATGTTAAAGATCCCAACAAACTTTATTTTCTAAACCTGCAAAAGGCCAGGAAGACCAGGCTGAGTACTAGGATATCCAGGATCCCTTGCCACACGGACTAATCCAGACAGCCCACGGAGGAGGATATACAACTGATCAGGGATGGGGGGGGGATTGGGGAAGTCGGGATAACAACGCATGGTTTGCCCACTAAATAATGTAACTCATTATGGACAATAAATATATATTTAAAAAAATAAAAATAAAAAATAATAATAAAATAAAATAAAAACAGATACTGCTAGGGGTCAAGGTAGCATCACACACAGAAGACAGCTCTGCAAACCTGCTCCTGACACAGCAGTGCCAAGGGGTTCAGAAGAAGGGCTCTGCCCATCGCTCCCTAGAGCCGCTCTCCTTAGCTCTCAGGCCTGGCTGGGAAGAGCCGTTCTACCAAGCACGGCCCAGCAGCCGATGCTTCGTTTTCCTTGGCTGCAGAATCACCCATCAGCCACCGGCTTCCTTGGTTGCAGAGCGCCATACACGTTGTCGTCTGTGGCTTTTCACACGTGTGTCCACTCTCCTGACCCTTAGTCCTTGAGCTTGTCTGACTCCTTCCTGCTCAAGCTTCTAGTCTGAACAGGAGTCACTTTCGTAGGAAGTCCTTCCTGGCTACCTGGATTGCCTGAACTCCCCTTGCCTGCATCACCCAGCACCTTTCTCCCCAGCCTTTCCCCCAGCTTCTCGTCCATTCCAATGAACCCACCCCTTCCACTGAAAAGTAGGTCCTGCTGGTCTCTTAATGACTTCATGCCTTGGCACACCAGCATGGTGCCTGGAACACAGTAGACGTTTAAAATAATGCTTGTTGAACACAGGAGCACATGGCAAAATTAATGACTGTAAACAGACACGGACTAATGAGGAGGACTGTGAGATATCATATTAATTAGAGTGCCATTAGCTTTAATAACAGCTCCAGCAGCTTACTGCGAGAGACACTGGTTCACGTGGTAATGTAGTGCAAGAATTCTTAGTGAGTGGCGAGGGTCCTCCCTCCATGGCGAGGTAGGGTCCCCCTCCATAGTGAGGTAGGGTCCCCCTCCATGGCGAGGTAGGGTCCCCCTCCATGGTGAGGTAGGGTCCCCGTCCATGGTGAGGTAGGGTCCCCCTCCATGGCGAGGTAGGGTCCCCCCTCAATTGTGAGGTGGGATCCCCCTCCATAGTGAGGTAGGGTCCCCCTCCATGGCGAGGTAGGGTCCCCCTCCATGGTGAGGTAGGGTCCCCCTCCATGGCGAGGTAGGGTCCCCCTCCATAGTGAGGTAGGGTCCCCGTCCATGGTAAGGTAGGGTCCCCCCTCAATTGTGAGGTGTGATCCCCCTCCATGGCGAGGTAGGGTCCCCCTCCAAGCCAGGTAGTGTCCAGGTTCCTTTAGTCTGAGGAAGAAAGAAGAGAGGTCCCATCTTCACAGTGCCTGGAAGGGATCCAGGTCATTTCTCTCACAGGCCACATAAAAGGAGTCGTCTGCCCCATCTGAAGCGAAGAGGAAGGGCTGGGAGCCTGGCCCCGCCCTCTTGACAACCTCTGGGAAGCTTCATGAAACAGGTATAGAGGTTTTCATAGAGAAAAGCAACTTAAGTATTGTCGCTGTTCCTGGACCAACAAGTTCTCTTGTCATCATCAAGAGTGCTCTTAGCATCAAGTAGCCCTAAAATACTGTTTTAAAATCTAAGTAATTTAAAAGAAAACAGCATGGCAGCTCTGCTTATTTGTTTCCAGTAGAAAAACTAAAAATTTGTAGATTTCTAATTGGTTACAGTCCATTCTCATCTGCAGACAAGGATTACTAACTAGCTCATCTCTTGGAGGGTTTCCTTAGAACAAACTTAATAACAGCCAATGATAAGTGAAATAAACAGAATAGATTGCATATGATAAGAACAAAGGTATTGAAGCTGTGAGTACTTCTCGGAGTTATTAAAGGCAACACAGGGGTTTCAGGTGAGGTTCCTGGTGGTGGGCTGTGTGGTGTCTGCTGGCCGTTCTCGTGATGGCTGACGGAGGTGGTGAAGAAGCAGTCCTCCACCAGGGACTCATGCCCTGATGGCCTCAAGGGAGACGGGCTTGCCTGATAATTTCCAGGGCCTCATTTCACATCCTTAAGCGACTTGTGACTAATTTAGGGACTGAATGGTGGAAAACTCCATTTTTGTAGAAAAGTGACATTGCTGGAGGCCTGCGTTCTGCTGCACGTGAGGGCGGCGTCCCACTTACCTTCTCCTAGCTTGGGCCAAGCACGACCAGAAGCACCTTGTGGGAGGAAGGGTTTACTGTGGTTTACAGTTCTGAGGAGGCTTCATCAGCCAAGGAAGCAAGACGAGGACAGATGGCTAGGCAGGTGTCATACCTGCACAGCAGCAGGAAGACAATACCCCGGGTTATGGGCTTGGAGCCAGGCTCTCCAGAAACACTCCTCCAGCAAGGCTCCACTCCCCAAAGCCCAGCAACTCGCCCAAATTGCCACCAGCTAAGGACCAAGTATTCAGAACACATGAGCCTACGGGGGTGGGGGGGAATTCGTTCACGTCACCACAGATGGTAATGGTGTCAAGAGTGGCCCCATATTGAGGCGAGGCTCGCTGCTCTTCATCTTGACTTTACTGAAACCACCATCATCTTTTCACAAACTATTAGCAGCGCCATAAACATTTGTCAGGAAAATGTTTAAAGATATCTAGCTTTAAAAGAAATTGCTATCTTTTTTACCCTTTCCTCATTCAGACAAGTGAATCCATTTATCGTTTATCGGCAGCTTGAAGGAGAAAGGCCTACAGCATAAGGCCAAGTCCTAGTGGATGGGCAAGGTATCTATGTCAGAATCATGAACGGAATATGCTTTCCCTAAAACGTAAACTTCCTGAGGTTAGGAGGCCAGTGGGGCCAACAGTCTAAATCCAGAGGACGCCCACACTCTCCTTCCCAGGCAACTAGAGAAGTGGAAATCCTTCCATAATCAGAGGACTGACTGCCTGGTGGAAATCTAGGTAACTTTTCAGGGACTCCTGCACCCCAACCTTGGCAGACAACCCCTGGATTTGAAGGCCCATGTTGAAGTTTTCAGAAATCAACCATTCCTACATGATGAAATAATGGTCTCATTTCTACTCAAAATTTTCGTATTGCATAAGCTTTGGAGACCATGTTTTTTTATTAAAAAAATCACAAAGATAAGAGCAATTTACAATGCCTAAAGTTGAAGTTTTTCAATGACCTAATATATTAAAGGCTTAAATTACAAATTTCGAGGAATTATTTAATTTTAAAAAAAAAGAGTAAAAGATGAAAGAAGACGAAGAAGGAAAAGATTTCTCCTTCCACAAATACAGAAGTTCAGTTTGGCTGAAAACCTCTAACTACTGCTACAAGCTATCTTTAATTGCTGGCTAACAACTATCATCTCTCCATAAATATACAGAAGGACCTGGAAGGAAGCAAGGAAAATGCAGGTGTCCTAAGAAAGAGGGGGGAGCTGTAATTAGAGCGGCCAGCAGCACGGAAAGCTGAAGGCTCTGTGGGTTTAGTGGCCAGTTGGGGACAAGAGATAAGAACTTAGCTTGGGTAAGTGATGGTACTGAATTCTGTGCACAGCAGTAAGGCCTTTGAGAAGTGACGAGAACTTGAATGAGAAGGAAGACATAAGTATAGTTAAGCAACAGCACAGAAGGTAATTTGTGTGCACTTCAGCCTCAGCTCCATGGGGAAAAGGAAATCTCAGTTCATTTGTTTCTTTGCTGTAACAAAATACATACATTAAACAATGCATTTTAAAGGTGCACGTAGTTCACAGTTTGTAAGGTTCAAGGTTCATGTCTGGACATCCCCATTTGTTCAACGTCTGGTGAAAGTGATGTCACATCAGAAGATGGCATCCGGGTGGGACCTCTGGTGTAAGAGAGAAAACACAGGAAGTCAGAGAGTGAGTCAGGGTTCAGGGTCAAGTTCCCTCTTCGATGACAACCGACTCTCATGAGAAACGTGATCTCTTCTGAGGGCGGCACATGAGGGACCTCAACACCTCCCACTACATCCCCACTCTGCACCTCGACACCACCACCCTGAGACCCAAGCCTTCAACACCTGAACCCCAGGGGATGGGGCCAACTACAAACCATCACATCACAAAGAAAACAGACTTCCTCACAGGCCAGAACCTTAGCCCTGGTCTCACATGGATTCCTGAGTGTGGATATATAATACCTAACTTAGAACAGCCCAGGCTGACCAGGGCTAGGTGTTATGGTGCGAAGCAGAGGGTTGGGGAGGTTAAGAGACTTGCCTTCAGCTGGCATCAGTAAGACTCGGCTTCCATCTGCCATGGATTCTGGAAGGTGTCCTTCACACTGGTCCTCACTCACACAAGAACCCATCGGGAGCCTGAGCCATTGCTCCATTCTGCCAGTTTCGAGCCCCAGAAATATAGCTACTGTGGACCGAGATGTCGTCCTGCAAGTATAACACGTCCACTAGGATTAGGCCAGGAAAAATGAAAGATATCTCAATATACTGTAATGCCTGTTGCAATGACAAATATCTTAGATATATGAAGCTCAATAACATGCATCATTAAATGAATTCTACTTGGATCATTTTGTAAAATGTGTCAGGGACTGGGGCTGTGGCTCAATGGTATAGTGGGTACTTGCGTGTGCCAGGTTCCAGGTTCCAGCCCAGCACCACAGATATAAAATAAATTAATGAAATCAGGCTACTAAAAACATTCAAGTTGGGTATGTGGCTTGTATTGTATTGTTATTAGCACTCTTCTAACAGTGTGAACTCAACTGAGTTTCAAATTAGTTTAAATAAGAAATTTCACTATGTGCATGCCTGCAAGAAGCTAGCTTCTTCGTTCTTGAAATATTTAAAGAGCTCTAATCCTTAATTAAAAATTACTGACACATGGCTTATTGTTCTCACTCAATTTCAAACCATGCCATTTAAGCCAGGGAAAGCATCGTGCTTCTTCCTGGCCTTTAAAACAGCCCAGCTGAAGCACAAATTCCTCAGCTAAGTTCAAAATTCATATTTGTACACGTGCACTTTTAACCTGATTTGCTACTGATATTAAAAATCAGAGAATCAGAGTTCAGAGGAGATAAGCAAAGCTCTAAGGACGAGGGCTGTAAACCCATAGGAACTGTTTTGGGAAGGCAGCCTGAGAGCAAAGGAAGCAAAGCTGGATCCCGGGCTTGGGGCTGGCATGGAAGAGGAGCTGGAGTGGGCCGGTGGAGCCTCCCACGGGACTCAGTTGTAGCACTTAGGAAAGATGGAGCCATGGGAAGGTGTGCGTCGTGCGAATCATCGCTGTGTTCTTACACGCCTGGGTGTGGTCAGCGGATGAAGCGCTTGCCAGACCAGTTGAGCACCTGAGTTCCAGCTCCCAGGACCCACATAAAGCTGGAGCCCAGGGCACAAGTGCCCGGGATGCCAGCATGCGTGGGCAGGAAGGGGAGACCTGGCCTCAAACGAGGTAGGAAGTGAAGATCAGCCCCCAAAACTCTCTCACATATTGTACATGCCACACTCACACGCATGAACTCACATGCACTACACATCCGCACGTGTATAAATGCACATATATTCCAAATCTTCCTGTCGAGACATTCATGGACCCTGTGGGTGCGAGAATCTTTCATGTCTAGCATTGAATCGATCTTCCCAGGAGGAAGAGGAAATCGCCCCTCGGTGCTTTCTCAGCACTGGGTTTTATAAGCACTGTTAGTTTCAGAGCTTCGCAGTGAAAGGAATCTTGACTCAGAATGAATCATCTCTTGAATGTAACTCATACCCAGCTTAGAGTAAGACGAAGCCTTGGACTCAGACCCAGAGTTGCAATGGGTTAAGACTTCCATGTCTGTTGGGATGGGGTTAGTGAAGCAAACACACATTTTGGGAGCCAGAGGGTGCATTGGATGGACCCAATTAGCCCGAGTCCCACCCTCTGAATTCAAATTCCTCCGTTGGATCTTTGGCTTCCAGCATGACTGTATTTGGAGGCAGAGATTCGTGGAGGCACAGGCCTATAACCCCACTTGAGAAAGCTGAGTGAGGGGATCACACTGGGCTCTGGGGCGAGTGGAGGGTCAGGCTGGGAAATGAAGCAAGACCTCACACTGCCTCACCTCGCTCTCTCGTCCAACTTATTCTCTCTCTCCTCAGCCATGAATCCTGGAGTCCAGAAGTCATACATCTGTAAGATCAAACATTCTCATAAAGTCAACTCAAGATGTCAAAAAAACCAAGCCAGTCAAGCGCCGTATTTCTGTAAGATGTTGAAAGTCCACAACACTAGACATTCATTTTAACAACGATCAAAGAGGGATGAAGTCAGTCAAAGGCAGAGTTTTCTCAGGTTTTATCCCACTGGAGTCTTATGAAAGAACCTGGAGAATTCTGTGAAGAAATTGCTCTTGCTCAAGCCTCCCGGCACTCGGGAGGCAGAGGTTGGAGGATCGCCATGAGTTCAAGGCCACCCTGAGACTACATAGTGAATTCCAGGTCAGCCTGGACTAGAGGGAGACCCTACCTCAAAAAAAAATTGCTCTTGCTAGGTAGCATAAAGAAAGGGTTAATACATGCAAATTTCACCCCTGACCCTACCTTGTTGGACATTTTCCTGCTAGCATACCTCACAGCCTCCTCCACTTTCCTTCACAGTTCAACTCTAAGTATCTCTTGGGTTCTTTATTTGAAAAATGAGGATAGTAGTGTCATAGGGAAGGAAACTAAATGTTCTTTTACCCTTAAGGTTTTAGCTGGGACTCCCCCCCACAATGAAAGGCAGATTAATAAGAGGAAAAAAAACAAAAGTTTGTGAGCATCTATTTTCATATATACATGGGAGATACCTATGGAATAAGTAACTCAGATGAAGCTTTAAATTCAGGCTTAACTGCCATCTTCAACTAAAACAAATTAATAATAGCAATTGTAATAATAATAATAATAATAATGGCTTTTGAGGGCAATTATAAACAAGTGATCAGGCAAAGCTCGGGAAAGCAGTGTAAGGTTTGTTATACAAATTTATCTCCGTGCCTTCCCGCTTACAAATGTCCCTAGGAATTTAGAATCGCCCTTCTCTTTCTCAGTCCTAAGACAGAGGCACCTGTGCTCATAAAGAGTTAAGTACTTCTCTTGTTAGGCTTTCTCCTACAGCTGCTATTTCTCAAAATAATCCTTATACCAGAGTCATATTTCATATTATAGTCTATCACAGTGCCTACCTCATAAAATATTTTAAAAGGGGGGGGGGGGAATTGGGGAATTTGGGATCACAACTCATGGTTTGCCCACTAAATAATGTAACTCATTATGGACAATAAATTTATATTTTAAAAAAAATTTTTTTAAATACATGTACAATTCCTAACAGCAAAATCTCAGCGGATGTTCATGGGGATTATTACTTGAGCATTTATATTATTGCACGTTATCTGATGATTCAGTGCTAGACTCCCCACGAAACAGTGAAGCATCCTGATGGAGTCCATCAACCACAGAGGCACACATTATGTCTTCCCTACAATCTGGTCACACGGGGAGACTGGGTGTGTTTGCTCTCTTGAAATCGGGCATGGCCCCTGGCTTGCTTTTCCTGGATCTTCTCACACTGTGGATTACAGTCCCCATGTCCCCATGTCCATGGAACTGAACGTGAGGGTTGTAGACTCGATGACAGTCAATGGTTTGTAAACACACAGCAATTAGAAATTAATTTCAAACCAAACAGGTAAGATTCCAGATGTTTCTGGCAGTGCTCAACCATGCTGTGCCTCTGGACTTCAGGACAGCCCTGGTTCTAGACACAAGACGTGTGTGATTTGCACTCCACATGTTGACAAATGCCACTGGGCACCAACAAACCCTTCTGAAACATCTACATTCCGATTAAAAATTAGTATCTGTCATGAGCTCTAGTGTTTTTACTGTGCGTGCAACATTGTCTGTGCTTTTAGAAACATAATGATTAGTTTAATTATAGAAAACAGACTTAATATTTTCCTACTGGAATTCTTCAACAAGTAAGTAGCAAGGTACTTGGTATCTTTACATTATGTTAAAATGTTTTATTTAAGTATTAAAAAATTAAATTGCTGTTTGAATTATTGACAAATTTCATATAAAGATATGAAATGAAATTTGACTTGCGATTAAGATAGACTTTCCAACGATTTTCAAATGGCCCTGAAGCTACCCCTGCCGTTTTGTTCTATGTACTTCTGGAAATCTCTGCACTGGTGGCTACATATCAACTCTGAGAACCATCAAAGAGCTCTAGAACTTGTAGTTTTGAATAACTGGCCAAGATTTAAGTATTTTAAAAATACTGTTTATTTATTTACTTGAAGGCAGAGAGAGACAAAAGAGAGAAAGCGAATAAGAGAGGGGGTAGTGGGCACACGGAGGCATCTAGCCACTGCAAATGAACTCCAGGTGCACACACCACTTTTTGTGCATCTTGCTTTTTGTGGGTACTGGGGAATCCAGGCCATCAGGCTTTGCAAGCAAGTGCCTTTAACCACTGAGCCACTTCTTCAGCTCCAAGACTTAATGCTTTATGTAAAAATAAGCAAGCTTATCCATCTCAGTATACAAATTATCCTTCATCTTTAGATATGGTAAAATGTATAGCAAGGAATTGTTTTAAAATAAACTTCTTTACGTTTTATTAAATAAATGTCTGGTTTGGACACCTACTTCTTATATCTATAGATCTGGAGTTATGTAAAACTATTTTTCGGTGAAAAGAGGTCTTGAGCCGAAAAGGTTTAAGAAGCCTGCTTAGCTAAAGAAATACAAATACAGTCACTTCCCAGGGGAAGATTTAATGGTGCTCTCTGTTCTGCTTCTTTCCTTATGTCGCGCTAAATGTGGAAGGTTTCCACGTGGTGGCACCATCCAGTCCCAGCCCAGTCCTGGCGCTGGGTAATAACCTGGATCCACAGGAAACTTAGATGATAAACGAACTGTTACTCCCCAAGCCTCAGACTTGGGGGCTGCTCTATGTAGCAGCACAGCTTAACATACCCTGGATAGGACAATCACATTCCCACAGCCCACATCATAAGGCCTGGTGAGTGATTAAACATGCTTGGACTGAATTGATAAATTAAGTTGTCATCAGTAATTAAAATGAATTATGATAGTCTAAAAAATTACTAGAACTCAATTCTGTGGGCAATCAGAATTCTTGGAAATGGCTAACTAACTGCTGCTTAGTATGTGGGGATCACCTCCCTCTGAGCGCCGCACACTCCAGGGGGACTCCAGTAAGTTTGGATGAATTTCAACTGAATACATGTTTCTGTGAAGTGGTCTTCAAAACCCTTTGCAGGCTCCGTTCAGTTACTCACTTAAATCGCCGGTGGACTGTCCCTGCCCCACTCCATCTCTTCGTGGTTCCTGGCTCCATGACAACCAACACCCACGAGCAGAAGTTCCACAGAAAGGGGCGGGGCTGGGCCTGCAGCGAACAAGTTCAGCAAATCCAGTTTGCAGTTTCTCTGGTCTGGGAAGCTGGAAAGTGATTGGGCACCTGCTTGTAAGCTTTATATTTATTTATTTATTTATTTATTTATTTATTTATTTATTTATTTACTGAAATTCCATCAGGAATCAATACATTTATGGAGACAAAAAAAAAAGAGTCCAGTTTAATCTGTCGTAGAAGCAAGACCATCATGGTGCGTCTGGGTGAAGAACTGCTTTGTCACAGATGAAGAGATGAACACTGAAGAAGCAAGAAAAGGCAGATGAGGAACAAAGCCATGGGGAAAATAGAGAGAGAGGAAGAAAGAGAAGAAAGAGAGAGGAAGAAAGAGAAGAAAGAGAAAGAAAGAAAGAAAGAAAGAAAGAAAGAAAGAAAGAAAGAAAGAAGGAAGGAAGGAAGGAAGGAAGGAAGGAAGGAAGGAAGAGAGAGAGAGAAAGAAAGAAGAAAGGAAGGAAGAAAGAGGGAGAGAAAGAAAGAAAGAGAGAGAAAGAGAAGAAAGAGAGAGAGAAAGAAAGAAAAAAGAAAGGAAGAGAGAGAAAGAAAAAAGAAAGGGAGAAAGAGAGAAAGAAGAAAGAAAGAGAGAGAGAGAGAGAGAAAGAAAGAAAGAAAGAACTCAATTCCTTAAGGTTTCTTAAACTCCCTCAGCTCAGACCTAGTAAGGAAGGGACCATCAGGCTCAGTACAACCCAATCCATCTCTGGGAAATGGTTTGACAGGCGGGAAAGCTAAGCAAGTCTAAGGATGGGGAGGCAGGGAATTAAGTGAAATATCAGGGGTGGTGTGTGGGTACAGGTGGAAGCCAGAGGACCATCCCTTCCATCTTTTGTGAGACAGGGTTGCTCACTGGCCTGTAGGACACCAATCAGACTCGACTGGCTGGCCATTGAGCCCCGGGGGGTCCTCCTGTCTACAGCCCCCACCTCAGCACTGGGGTTATAGGCCCAAGAGACCACACCTGGCATTTTGACCTGGGTCCTGGGGATGGAACTCACATCCACAGGTAAGCACTGAGCCATCTCCTCAGCCCTATGAAAGGCTGGTTTTGACCTGCGCACTGGAGAAGCTCTGAGCTATGGAGGGACTTTCACAGAGAGGTCAGAGAAAGGGCCAAAGTGCCCAAGCAGACATCCAACCACCTTTTGTTACTGTGTGGCTTGGGCAAGTGCTTAAACCTGCTTGAGTGGAAATATAATAGCTCCCACCTCAGAAGATTGTCATGAAAGGTAAGTGATCTGGGTCGTCCCTGAACCTAGACCACAGCTGTCACTTGGAAGACATCGGCCTTCGTATTATGGGCCTGGTGCAAAAACTATTCTTTCTGTGAGAATTTTTATAGCATATTTTCTGCGCCCTCCTGTTCTCACCTGTGAGGTGGAATAACGGTTTTTGTCATTGGGTGTGTGGATGTGCACACCTAGTGAGACCAGCTGTCCACTGAACAATGGTACCTGACAGTGACCTTGGCTCTGGAGGGAGGGAACCAGGAAGCTCAGAGTTGAGTGCTGGGGAGGGTTTAATGTGCACAGAGAGCTGTTTGGAGAAATAAAGGGCAAGGCCTTAACCTCATTCTTGGAAAGACCCCCTCTCTCCCCTCTCCCGGACCCCTAGGGTCTCGCTCTAGCCCAGGCTGACCTGGAATTCACTCTGTAGTCGCAGCCCACCTCTGTCGTGGGTTCCCATAAGGAAAACTGGTTTGCATTCCCATTGAAGGGGGGACCCTGCACCCCTAAGACCCCAGCCCACTGCAGGTTCTCCAAGCCTGTGCTGGATCCCCCGAGAGCCCAGGCGTCGGGTCCTCACCGGCCAGCAGAGGCCGCCCTGGGCCGGGACTCCGGGGACCCGGGCATCCGGCTGGGGACCGGCGAGGGTGGCCGGTGGGCGGGGCTTGGCGGCGGCGGGGACGGCGCGGGGCGCCGCAGGGCGCAGAGCCCCGGAGCCGCACCGCCCGCCCGCCCGCCGCGCTCGCGCGTCCCCGGAAAGCGCTCTGCGCCCAGCCAGCCCAGCCGGGCCCCGCGCCCCGGGCACCATGGTCTGCCAGACGCTCGTGGCTTTGTGCATCCTCACCGCAGGTACCCGGCGCGTCGTGGGTCCGGCACGGGGGAGGGGGCGCTGGGCCGGGCGGCGGGCGGACACCCCGGAGCGTCTCCGGGCGGTGCGCGCTGGGATCGGGGCGCCGCGGCGCTGCGCGCGCTGGGGAGGTGCGGGAGGAAGGGTGCGCGCTCCGGCCGCCGGCGCCCCTCCAAACTCCGGCTCCGAGGAACAGGTGGCCGGCCAGCTGGGCGAGCTGGCGGCACGGACGACTCTGGGGGCCCGGGTCTCCGGACGCACCTGCCAGAGTCGCCCGCAGACCTACTTCGTGCGGCGGTTCGACCCCCGGGGCGGGCGCAATGAAAAAGCCGCATCTGGTGGGTGTCGGGCAGTGACTTCCCCCGGGCTGGTCTGCGGGCCCGTGTCCAGTGTCCTTCGGGCTGGGATGGTGCGGCTCGGCCCTCTCCGCCCGCCAGCCGCCCAGGGCTTGCAGGTCGGCCCACCCCGTGGCCGGGAGCCGAACTTCCTTGAGGTCCCCAGCCCCCATCGCCACCCCTCACTCACCCGGCGGCCACCCTGTCTAGGGAGCTCAGGGACTGGGCTTGGGGCTGGTAGGACCTGGGACCCAATGGCAGGGTGCCCAGGTGGTCCCGCAAGGCCCGGGTGGGAGAGCGTCGCAGGCTGCTTGGCGGACCACCGGCCAAAGCCACAAAGCAAAGCTTCTCGCAGTTCACACCCCCCCCCAGGGCTACCCCAAGGCATCGCAGAAAAGCTTCAGGCTCCCCCTAAAGCCCAAAGCGACTGTAGGGGAAAGTGTCCCAACTGAAAGCCTTTCTGCTTGCAGCAGAGTTAGAGACCCGTCTGCAGATAGTTCCAGAACAATCCTGTGGCTTCCTTGCCCCTGGGCGCTCGCTGGTATCTGAAGGTGTGCCACCCTCCTAGTTGGACTGTAATTCCCCAAGCAGGAGATACTAGCAAACGCCATGGACTGTATCCTCACCAAAACTCCTTTCACGAGCACGCCAGTGCACAGCTCTCTGTGTGCTGATTTGTGTACATCTGTTTATTCATCGGTTTATGCTTTCATTGCTCTGGCAGCTGGCTTGATTCTAAGAGGCAGTGCATTATAGCATTTACCCCCTGTTAAGGGTCAAGATCGATGGACTGATTCATTGATTGATTTTGCCCCAGTCACCTCTAAGGGAATCTCTTCTAAGGAAGCTGGCCAGGCTCATCTACCCCTCCCCCCCCACACAGGCACTCTGCTGGGATCAGAGCCTCTCGGTTCTGGGCTCCTGAGACCCAGGGAGACCTACTAGGGTGTCAGATCCTGTACAGGGAGCTGGGAAGCTTCCTTCTCCCTCAGAAGTTTACGCATACAACACATAGGCATCTTTTCAAGTGTCAGTTTGCAAAGAGAGCTGCTCACAATAAATTATCAAGAAGACATAAAATACCTCGCAGGCACTATTCTAAGATGGTTTTAGCTTCTGGAATATCATTTTTCTCGACAAAACAATGTGTTGGCGAAGTGTCAAGGGAGAGGTTCTGAGAGGGGCAGGCATGTCCTAGCAGCTTGTCTGGAAGTCTCCTTTTTCTCTTATTTTCCCTCCAGCATTAGTGGCTTCATAAGAAGCTGAGTAAAATCCCTAAAGTGATACACTCTGGAGCCAGGACCAGTACTGGGTAGAGTCCTCATTGTTGACATAACAAATCCTCTCAATGCATACATAGTTTCTTCCAGTATACATAATGGGCACTTGGACTTATAGATGCATTATCAACAGTCCTGCCAGAGTGGAGCCTGCATTTGTCCACTTGAACTTGAAAACAGAGGAAGAGAAAAGGCCTCAGATGGTCTTCTGTGCCCCTGGCCCACAGCCTACTCTCTGGCCGCACTAGGGCTTAGAGGAGTGCAGCCTGGGAAGTCAAATCCCAGCGGGCCTCCAAGGCTTGGCATCAGAGCTGTGTGGGGAGGGAGGACCTGTCGCTCAGGAGCCTCTGAATTCTCTTGTCCTGGCCACCATCTTTGCTTACTGCCTTTGGGAGTTTCCCAGGGAGATCTCGGAGATACTTGGAGTTGCCTCTGATCTTCTGCCCTGTCAGCCCCTGCTCAGCCCTCGGTACATCCTTGCTGGTCTCTGGGTGGCCAGGAAAGCTAGACTCCCAGTTTGCAAGGGCTTCTGTGTGAGTTCTGGGTCTGTTAGCAATCTCTTTGCCAGGCAACTCTCCTTGAGGAAAGACCTGCCTTACACATTGACCATGCTGTCTCTACAGATGCCTGTATGTGCCAGTTCAGGGGCCTTATCATGAACAGACTGGGGTAAACTAAAAATGCCCACAGCTTCATCAGAGCAGCACCGTTTGCTGGGGTGACAGGGGAGAGCTAGCAGCCTGTTTGTCTTTCCTTGGATTCATTCCTGTTCCTCCAAAACCTGTTGTCACAGTGGAAGGATGGTGCCTCCTTTACAGGAAGGGCCTGAAAATGAAAATACAACCTTGTCATCTGGTGCCTTTATAGAGGAAGTTTTCAGAGTGGCAGCCTGACTATCTAGACATGTACTCTGATTTAGGGCAAGTGCCTTAACTAGTGTGTGGTTTTGTCTATTCAAAACTGGCCCGGGGGGGGGGGGGGGGGCTGGCGAGATGGCTCAGCAGTTAAGGCTCTTACCTGCAAAACCTAAGCACCCAAGTTTGATTCCCCAGGACCCATGCACAAAGTGGCGCATGAATCTGGAGTTCGTTTGCAGTGGCTAGAGGCCCATTCTCTCTCCAACCGCCTCACCTGTCTGACTCTCTGTTTGCAAATAAATAAATAAAATATTTAAAATTGGAATGGGGAACTCTTCATATGGTTGTTGAAAGTGTTAAACAACTAACATACCTGTAAGTATCCAGCACCAGTCATTGTTGGTGCTGTGATCTTTAGTAACACAGATGACTATATTCCATACTAGACAGGCCGTTCTCTAACCGTAGAGCTTATAGATGTCTGCATTATGTAAATCAAAGACCTCAACTACTATCCCAGTGCCAAATTCCAGGCAAACCCAGCATGCAAATTATGAAACTAGTCAGCTGAGACTATTAAATGCTTAATTTGAAAAGGTTAATGACGTACTTATCCAAATTTAACAGCGCAGTCCCTAAAATGCTGTTACAAATAAATAAAAGAAGTAAAGTCTCACCAAGGACTTTATTTCTTCCACAGGGACTTTTGCAAACTGGTGTGTTTCAGAAGTTCAAGTCAGATAAATCGTAAAGGTCAGATCCTCAGAGTAGCAAAAATTTTGGATAATTCCGATCAAATAACTTATGTAAAATTTTTGGATAATTCAGATCAAATAACTTGTGTAAAGGCTGGCCATTTTATCTGATGGTTCCAGGGTGGCTTTCTCCAGGACCCAATAGTATCAATAATTTCCAGATTTCTCACTTAACTCAGCATTTGGGCCTGGGTTAATTGTGCTTATGTTTTTTTATGAAGATATATAATGGGCAAGTATTTATACTGTATAAGCAAACTTTTGGAAGCAATAATCTCCCCCACAGGGCAGGGGTGCAGCTGGAAAGAGTGGAGAGTGACATTTTAAACATGTTTATCACCTAAGAGAAATAAATCTTCGATAAGGAATGAGAGCCCTACAGTAGCTGTTACCACAGTGTGTTTCCTTTGGAAAGTACCTGTCACTGAAATTGAACATATCAGTTCAGGAATCAAAGATTTGTCTTGCTCATAAGGCATAAAATGAAACATGTTTTGGAAAGCACATATTTTCTGTAAAAGACAATGGCATTTCTAAGATGTGGCCGGGTCATAAGTGCCTGCTTTGCCCGGTGATGGCTTTCGGCTTGGGAATTTGGTGCTAACAGGCTATCACCGGGTTCCTGTGTAAACAGAGTGCTACTACAAGTAAGAATGGTTTGTGGACATTTCTATTTTTAGTTACATCTTAAATTATTTCACTGACAGGGGTTGATGAAACATCATAGGTTCTGGGGTGTGTATCTTTAAATATTCATCATAACCTCTTAACCCAGCACTGCCCATTTCTTGTACCTATTTTTAACATTGTTTATGAATGTTGAAACCTTTTCCATTTTGTAAGCATTAGGGACCATTAAACGAGTAGACGAGTATAGAATTTTCTTTCCGCTGGTGTTTTCTTTCCCTCCGCGCAGGGGGGAGAATGTCAGTTGAAAATACACTGTTTTCCTTGGCCTCATGGTGCCACATTCAGCAAACAAACATATAGTTGTCCAGTAAAATTAGAATTTGAAATAGTGACTCTAAATGGATCCTAATGTCATATAAAACTCACATTCAGGGAGTATCCTATATTTTTAATTAGTGCTTGAGAGAGATAGAGAATGGGCTTTCCAGGGGCTCTTGCTGCTGCAAATGAACCAGATTCATGGGCCACTTTGTGCATTTGGCTTTCCGTAGGTTCTGGGGAATTGATCCCAGACTGGCAGGCTTTGCACGAAAGTGTGTTAGGTTGCTGAGCTCTCTCCCCAGCCTACAATATCCTGTATTTTCTCTGGAAGCTCCATGTTGGCATTCTGTTGTCCATCTCTGCAATGGGCTTGGGATAATATCTGCTTCCTTGTGAATTTTGCTTCATGGGGCTATAGTTGCCTTGTACCACGGAATTAAAAAATCAGTTCAAGAGGCTGGGTGAGGTGGTACACCCCTTTAGTCCCAGCACTAGAGAGCCTGAAGTAAAAGGATCACTGTGAGTTCGAGGCCAGCCTGGGCTACAAATGAGTTTCGGGTCAACCTAGACTCTAGTGAGACCCTACCTCAAACAAAACAAAGCAAAATCTGCCCATGGAAGGACGTGAAGAGTCTAGGCCTAGATTAGTGTTCAGGGGGCAGCTCACTCTAGTGAGACACTTTGATTCTGATTTCATATCTAGACATTTGGTGGCATTTCTGTGGCTTCTCTGACCTGGTTGCAAAGGACCCTTTTGACTCTTCCTTTTCTAGAAACAACAGTGTATTTCTAATGGCAACAAGCTAGAATTAGAAGCCGCCGGGATTCTAGCCGGCAGCTGACTTTATAAAACATTACAGAACAGCGCTGGATTCAATGCTCATTTTTGTGCCAGGATTTTAAAACATCTTACAAATATTAATTCTGTAGGTTTTATATAATTCCTGTTGGGGAGATTTATTGGTATAGCTTAAAAGCTGTGGCTGTAGAGAGCCTGAAGCAACACATTAGATAGGATTTTAAGGCAGATGGAAAAATTTCTTTTAAGATATTTTTGAACTTATGTTGAACTGTGGTAGAAATTTGCACACTTTATACCTAAGGCAAAATCCATGATTAGCTAACTGGTAAGTGAGCAAGACGATTGTGGGAAATTACCAGGTGTGATATTTGGAAACCATGACAGTTTGATATGAAAGGTGAGAAGTGGAGTAGAACTCTGATAATAATGTCTCCATTCACATCCCAAATCCTGACACCTGCTTCTTTTCCCTGAGGAAGGAGTTAAGGATACGGGCACTGGAAGATAGACGTTGAACACGAAAGGAATTCAATGGGAAATATTTTCTTTGTTTTTGCTCATGGTTGTAAACTTGGGGCTTCCATTCCAACTTCTCTCACTGGTAAGATCCCATTATATTTGCTTCTATGGAATTAATGAAATATATGGTATATTTTCTATGTGAGATTCTTGCCCACCTTGTTTGACTCCCAAGCGTGACCCCATGGCTGAGTTCATCATCCGTCTCTGTCGCCCTGATGAATGTACAAGTGCTGTTTCTTGCAGTTTCCCTCGACAAGCCTCTCCTCTCTCAGTCCGTTCATTCAGCTGGTTCCGCACCTTGGGGGCCTCGTGAAGACCAGCGGTTATTTCTCCACAATTCTGGAGGTTGGGGAGTCCAAGGCCAAGGTGCCAGCAGGTTTGGAGGCGGTACTTTCTCATTGTCATCGTTTCGTAGAAGACACACAGCAGCTTTCCGCTTAGAAAGCCACAGTCCCATTCACAATGACACCACCATCATGAGCCAATCAAGTTCTAGAGGCTCTGCCTTCTCACATTATCCCCTCACAAGTTAGGATTTTAACCTCTCAATTTGGGGGGAATAAGAATGTCCAAGCCGTAGCATTGTTCCACAAACAGAGAGACAGAAAATACCATGCATTGATTACTAAACATTCTTCCTTCCTAATCTACTTCCTTCATACTATAATTTGGAAAGAACAGTAGCATTTTCACGAGGGTATGGATGTAAAAGTTACAGCAGTCTCCATGAGGGTAGGGTAGTGTTTAAGAGCCCAGGCATTGCATGAATCGATGTCGTGTGTCACCTTACAGGAGGGTTACAATGTGAGGGACCCCTCTGATGCTTGTTAGTTCCAAAGGCCATGGACTGAAAAACTCCTTCTTGTCCTGGTGAAGAGGCAAATTCTTGGTAGCAAGTGTTCTCTACCAGGGACAGGAATTCCTGCCAGGAAGACTTAGCAATTCTCCTGGAGAGTGTGTCTAAGGGAATTATCAACTTTGGAGAATAAACGCTCATTTGACAGGGTAAGAAGTGGGCAGCGGGAAGGGACAGAGGCTGTTTCGGGGTTTCTGCATAGATTCAGACTACCTGGGAATACCAGGGGCACAGGGTTCAATGAAAACAAGAACATTATCAGATCTGAACGAAAGCGTGCTGGTAATGTAAATTTTTTGAGAATACTAAGGACCAGACTACCCATTGCTGCTGAGAGAGAAAAAGTTCTTTCAGCCAGCGTGAGACAGCGCCTCAAATTTATATGACTATAAATGCCTTGAGCTCTTTATTTCTGTGCAAGGTTATAAATTTAGCCTTCCAGGTAAAAAAAATACGGTGTCCCCCAGTGGAGGTCACTAAGGTCCCATCAACACTGTGAAAAGGTTGAAGAAAGCAAATGTCTTGAGGTGTCAACAGGAATTCAGGGCCAGTTTGGATGAAGTAAGGCTCCATCAGGCTCCTTCCTGGATTTCTCTGGAGCAATAGTCAGCCGAGTACACTCTTCCTTAAAGGCTCCTAGGACAGGACCTCAAGCAGGACAGGACTTCTGTTATTCTATGTGAGAAGCAGCAGAGGATAGTCAGTGATTTTTGCAGAGAGAAGACGGAATCTCAGTTCCCTCCCTCATAGATCTGTGGGAATTCGCCTAGAGTGGTAGGTGGGTAAACATCTAACCAGCGTCCCTTAGGTACAAACAACACAAAAACCATTTTGTTTTATCTTATTTACCTTCCTTGTGTTCCTTCCTATCCTAGATTGCAGAGAGTAGAAATGTTGTCTGTTGGCTGTGCTCTTTTTTTTTTGTTTGTTTGTTTTTTTGAGGTAGGGTCTCGCTCTAGCCCAGGCTGACCTGGAATTCACTATGTAGTCTCAGAGTGACCTCGAACTCATGGCAATCCTCCTGCCTCTGTCTCCTGAGTGCCACCATGCCCGGCTTGTCTGTGCTCTTATGTCCCCAGCATAGAGAGCAGCATGAGGCCGTCAGCGAGGGTGACGTGAGGACTTCATAAATTGTTCAATTGTTTCGTAACTGAAAATCGCATGCACTCAGCACCGTCCTAGGCTCCAGAGATGTAGTAACAAACGTAAGAGACAAAACTCTGCCCTCAGGGAATGGATGTTCTTTGGGGATGGGAATTTTGACTTTGTCAAAACAAAGTCAACAGGCCAAGGAGCCTGCTTATGCCATGGAAGAGCATGGAAACACGGAAAGGGAAGAGGACAGGTACCGCAGTCCCCTTCGAGGGCAGGCTCTAATCGCTTACAAGTTGCCACTGGGCCAACTCTTGGAGGTCCCAATACCTAAGCCTTCAGGAGACATTCCACACCAGACCTCTAACGTCTTTGCTCAGGCACACTCACAAGATCCACTCTGACCAGCACCCTAAAATCCAGCTTGTCCTTCCAGCCAGCCCCAGGGCCCCTCGACTCGCCTGCTCTTTCTTTAACACCTCTCACTACCCCAGAGCTCCCGAAGGATGGAGAGGTTTGCCTCTTGTTTTGCTTTTGAATTCCTTGGCGCCTCATTACTAAGTGGCACATGGTAGGTGCTCAAATGTATTTTCTGGATTGACAAATTATTTAATTCATATTTTTCTTTAGAGCCATCACCCAGGCACTCTTGCTTCTGATTAGGTGCTTATCTAGTGTTTCAACATAGCTTATTAAAAAAAACAAACCTGGAGAGATGGCTCAGCAGTTAAAGCGCTTACCTGCAAAGCCTACCTAGGTTTGATTCCCCAGGGCCCATGTAAAGCCAGATGCGCAAAGTGGCCCATGCATCTGGAGGCCCTGGCACGCCCATTTTCTCTGTCTGTCTCTCTTCTATCTCATTATCTGCTTGCAAATAAATGAAAATGATAAATAAAAAATAAATAGTCCTCGGGTCTTTCATCTTCACTGAAGATTACAAAAACACTAAGCTTTGAAAATCAACTATTTTTAGCTATACCCATGTAAACTTCTTCTTTTTAAAATGTAGCATTGCCTTTTTTTATTTTGCTATTATTTTAAAACAGCTGATATTTCTAAAGTCCCTGGCCAGTTAAGAAAATGTCATCTTTGAGCTCAACTAGATAGGATAAGGGTACCTCCACAAATTGAACCTTTTTGAGACATTTGCGAACACCTAAAATAACCTGGTGATGAAGGAAAGTCTGAGAATCTTAAGTCAGTTCAGACCAAGTGCTGGATGTGCACGTTGGTCACTTAAGGAGCTCGGGAATCTAATGGAAGTCTTCTCGGCTTGGAGACCCTCACTGAGCTTCTCCGGTGATCTTGAAATAGGGGTTCTGTTTCAGTCCAGACAGCAGCTAGAAGTGGCAGGCCTGGCTCTGAGGGCAGAGAGAGGGTCGAAGATGCCTGTTGTCTGAAGTGCAGGCCTGAGGCTCCTTGGCAAGGCCGGTGGTGGTAAAGCCACCCAGGAAGGCACCTCCCCCAGGGTCATCATGTCACAAACATTCTGGCATTTTCTTTCTTAGGCATCATAGGAGTGGTTAGTTATTTCGTAGCTGCCAGAAATCATGGGAGCTTCCAAAACTAACCAGCACACTTGTTTTGGTGACATCCATCTGAGAAACAACTTCTAAGCGAGGGAAGAAAGGAAAGGAGGAGGGCTGGAGAGATGGCTCAGCGGTTAAGGCACTTCCCTCCAGTGCCTAAGGCCCCGGGTTTAATTCCCCAGGACCCACATAAGCCAGACCCACAAGGTGGTGGCCCTGGTGCATTCTCTCTCTCTCTCTCTCTCTCTCTCTCTCTCTCTCTCTCTCTCTCTCTCTCTCTGTATCTCTCTGCTTGAAAATGAATAAATAAAATTTAAAAAAAAGAAAGGGAAGGAGGAGTTTACACAGCCATCTGCGTGGCTGCTTCATGAGGTCCATTCATTCATTCCCAATCTCCAAAAGGGTGGCTCCTCTTGGAACAAAGTGTGGCAAAGATAAGTGGCCACCCCCTGGGGAATGTGTGTGACATCCTGAGTGTGGCATCAGAGGACCAAGGGCCACCCCTCCTCCCTTGAACAAAGCCCTGTTCCCCTAGTGAGATAAAAGCAGAGCCTAAACTCATACTAGAAAAAAAGAAGCACACCCCAAGAGACCGCTGTGGTACCCCACATCTCAAAGGCGAGTGTGGCTCGCAGAGGAGAAAATTCTAGGTCCCTGAGAACAGGGCTGGTCAGTGAAACCAGCCTCCACTTCACATGCATTCTGGGTAATGTAGCGGTGGCTAACGGTGGGCACTTGCTTACACTATATTAAGTGATGTGTTGTAACTTTAAAATTCTCAATGTATGGAAAGAGAGAGCCAGTCTAGGAAGGGATTTAGAAGAAGGATAACACAATTCTCGCTCGGCCAGCTGTTCTCTCCTTCCCTCCCTGAATTTTGCAATAAGGTGTTGTGCATATCTTAAATCCGTCTTTAGCAACAGTTAATGTCCCGATAGTAACAGCTAGGTGGCTATTTTGATTCTCATAATCTTGACTCAAAATTCATGCTGACAGAGCTACCAAAAATAAGGCTTCAGAGAAGAAAATGAGCCCAGAAAAGTTTATAGAGCTTCGCTGATGTAATAGCCAGGGAAGGTTCTGGTAAGGAATTGACTAAAAGTAATACTGCATTTTCTCAAACTCAAGTGCTGTATAAATCATTAATCAGGATGACCATATTGGATATTATTTTAAAAGGGATTCTGAGCTAACAGGTCCGTGTTGAAAGTATACTGTTAGAGGTTCTTTTCTGAGTTATTATTGTGGGTTCTAGTTCTTAACATATTCTGTTTCTCAAACTGAAAGTTGCCAACTTAGACATCAAATAAGAAAAACAGCCTCAGAAGAATATATCATTTATTTTTCCTTTGTCAACATTATATTATGTCATCTTTTCAACAAAACAATCAATAAAATGTGGTTTCTGCACATGTTAAAGGATCCGTTCCTAATCCCCAGCAGCGGGTGTGGCCGTGAAGAGGCCTAGCTCAGAGAGGAAGGGAACTAGCAACCCTCTGATTTCAGACAACACCATACACATTGCTGGGGACTCGGGCTTTCAGGCGTATCATGCACTGCACACCACACTTCATCTCTTGCATTTGCAATCTCAACCAACGCTCCCATCAGCCTGTGGATGGCAGCTGACGTCACTGAGGTCCGAAGTCTGGAGAGATGGCCGAGAGGGCCTGAGGGGCCTGACCCCAGGGCCCCAGGAGAACAGAGCTGAGACTTGTGGAGAAAATAATGAAGCTACAAGATCAGTAAGAGACTGGCTCAAACAAGGATGATGGGTGGAAGAACACAGAGGGACACCTGATTCTCTGCTCTGGCTACTTACCTCAGGTGAACACACCTGCACCTGCACCAGGCCATCGCATGGGTTGTGTAAGGGAACAAACATGTGCGTACACCACACACACGTACACAAACACACAAGCAAAAAAAAAAAAAAGTAAGGAGCCATAGCTACACAGTTGCTAGGTGGCAGAGGCAAGCTTTGAACCCCAGTCCCCTCAGTTGCTCAAGGTCCTTGTGTTCCCAACTTCAGTTCTCTTCTCCAAGCCCACGGCTACAGTCTTGGTGGAGAATCCACCCTGTACCGTCTCTTCCTAAATGATGACAGTGCCACGCGCTCACCCTCTTCGTTCTTCATTCGGACACTCCTGTCCTTGGAACATGCAGGCCAGACAGCACCGATGCTCCTGCTAAGGACCCAAACTTGCTTAAACTCCCAGATCTCACGTTCTAAATCCCATTTCCACCAAAAGGAATAAAGGCTCCTTGGAGAGGTAGCTAATCCCACACAGGTCTGGTTAGATGCCTGGAATATCGTGTTAGGCTACAAATATATTCTCAAATATTATAAAGTCAGAACTGCTTAAAGAGGCGTCTAATGGCCTAAGAGTGTGCGTTCGGGCATCGATGGGGTAATAATTGCCCCAAATTGATATGTCTACTCATGAGCTCAAAATGATCTCAAAATCAGAATAGTAAAATCATAGCGACGATATGGATCTTTGTTGGAGGATGCTAATAAGCTAACAAACTATCTTGAAAAATAGATACTATAAAGAAGCAAGTGCCAAGGATTTATTGATGTTTCTACCTTATTTTGCCTTTATTGGGTGAGCAAACATCACTGATGGTCTCTACGGAAGTCTGGCAGTTTGTAAGTCAAGATGCAGAAGAAATGGACAATCACTTTATTGCACAACCTAACAAGTTACGTGTCACGTGTCATTAGTGGCTGCTGAAATCTTGATGTGTGATGGAACCAGTGGGAGAACCATGGCCCTCTCAGCCATTCGGCTCTCTGTGCCCTGTGAGATAGTCTTGCTGACTTAAAAGGAACCATCAAGCCTCTACATCCAACAGTCAGCTTTCCAGGAACACAGAAGACCTAAAATGAAGAACACCAGGGGAACGCCATGACTTAGAAGGTTCTATGAGTCAAACAGCCCGAGAAAAGGATGTGCAGAGGAGAGAAAATTCCATAGACTAAAGAGACTAAAGGAACATAGCGATCTACCATTCCTAACTGTGGGTCTTATTTGGAATCTGATTCAAACCAAAGCTATAAAACATAAATGATACCACTCATGACATCATTGTGAATTAGAACGTTGACTAGATATTTAATGATGTTAGGTTATTATTCATATTTTTAAATGTTTTTATTTATAAGCAGAGAGAAGAGAGAGAGAGAGAGTGGGCACTCCAGGGCCTCCAGCCTCTACAAAGGAACTCCAGATGCAGGCGCCACTTTGGACTGGCTTTACATGGAGCTAGGGAGTCAAAGGGGTCACCAGGCTCTGTAGGCAAGCACCCCAACTGCAGAGCCATTTCTCCAGCCCCTCTTATGCATATTTTAAACAATGATAAGCCTTATGTTTTCAAGGACCCTTGTCTTTTAGATGCACACACCATTGTATTTACAGAAGATAAGATCTTCTGTAAGATAAGCTCTTCCCTAAGATAAGATCTTAAGATTTTGTGTAACTGAATGTGGTGGTGCACACCTTTAATTCCAGCACTCAGGAGGCAAAGGTAGGAGGATCGCAGTGAGTTCGAGGCCACCCTGAGACTAAAATAGTGAATTCCAGGTCAGCTGGGGCTAGAGCGAGACTATACCTGGAAACAGCCCCCCCAAAAGAATCGATTAAAGTTCAAAATAATGGATAGGGGAAAAAAAAAGACAAAAATATTATAAGAAAAACTGATTGTGAGATAATGATTGTTAAAACCCAGTAAAGGGAACATAGTTAAGAGTTTATTACACTCTTCTATTCTGTAGATAATTAAAATTTTTTATTGTAAAAACAAGGACTAATACAGACAGCCCACGAAGGAGGGTATACAACTGATCAGGGATGGGGAGGGGGGGAATTGGGGAAGTCGGGATAACAACGCATGGTTTGCCCACTAAATAATGTAACTCATTATGGACAATAAATATTAAATTAAAAAAAAAAACTTTCCAGCTCGAGTGTGGCTCAGCACTTAAGTGTGCTTTCAGCCCAAGCATGAGGGCCCCAGGGGGCTCCAGCCTGCCTGAGTTCAAGTCTCCAGAGCACATGTTACAGGATGGGTGTGGTCACGTGTGCCTGTGACCCCTGTCCTTTAGGGGAGCAGACCCTGAAATCACTGGAGCTCAAGAACAAAACAGCTCTGGGATGGAAGAGACTCCAGCTCAAAGGAAAACGGCCAGAAGCGCTCTGAGCACAGCAGCTGAGCCCACGGGCAGGTGGGCATGTTCGGCCACAGACCACTGCATGGAGCACAGAAAGGGAGTGTGCCTGCACATGCGTACATCACACACACCGCCACCACCACGCCACACGCACTGTATTACACACACACATCACCATAACACATACACACACTGCATTACCCCCTCACACACACACATCACCACCACCACGCCCCACACACTGTATTATACACACCACCATGCCACATACACACACTGTATTACCCCATCACACACACACACACACACACACACACACACACACACACACACACACACACATACAAGCAAAAAAACGGTTTTTAATCTGGAGGTCTCCCAGATCTCCCCGTCGTTTACAGAAACAAGTCCAAGTCCAAGTCCTTTCAGCAAGGAGCTTGGAGTCCGAATGAAGCAGCACAAAGAAAAGAATTCAAGCGATGGCGGAGCTGGGGTTCAGAGACAGATACCTTGGTACAGTTAGTGTCCTCCTGGTGCTGAGCAAAGCATCCTGCCGGCCGCAGACGGAAGGAAAGGTGACCTGAGCCTGGCCTCACCTGCATCACCCGAAGGAAGCGGCCACCTTACCTCGAGGCCCAGGCCTGCGCACCTCCTGCAGCCAGGCTCGCAGCCCCTCAACTTGCCCAAGCATTCAGCGCAGGCGGCGAGGAGGCTTTGGGGACCTTTCATCCCACGTGGCTACATACGTACGTCATCTTGGGTGGCACCTCAGTACCAAGAAGGGGACTGCCTGCCTTCATTCATGTGCACATGAATCTAGACTGTTCTCTACCAACCAAAGTCCTGCGCTCGAGAGCTTGGAGTCCCTGAGTTGGTTGGAGTCTGCAGCCTCCGGGAGCAGGGCCATGGCAGCCCCCCACCTCTGCCCGGCTGCTGTGGGTGCTCACTGCTTGTCAATTTGAACTCAGGACACTTTATAGAGTCCAGAAACTCTATAAAGTTTTTCCAACTCGGCTTCCTTAAGAGTTAAGACCCACAGGCTTTTCAGAGTCTGCGAAGGAGGTGACTTATTAACCCAGAGTAGATGAAATGATCTGTTGTCATGCCCAGGCAGGCAGGGGAGGACTTTGGGACAAATGCCGTCTTCATGAAGGACGATGGGCCGAGACCAGTGACACCCTTTGGACCAGGAGTTGCACGGTGGGAAGTGGCATAAGACCCCAGAGGAAGCACATGCGGGAGGCTGGGCCGATCTTGACCGCAAGCTTGCCGTGTCTGGGTGCCCACCTTCCCTGCATCTATTTGTCAGAAAGATCGAGAAAGGCATGGTTTTTGTTTCTGTATGTTGTCTTCTTTTAACCATGCAATCCAGTATTCAACCTTTGAATTGGTTGTCAAAGCAGAGCCTTGCAAGACGAGTAAAGAACTGGGAGAAAGAGGCAGGGGTTCAAAGTCAACCTCCACCACATAGTGAGTTTGAAGCCAAGATGACGGGACCAAACCAAGCCAGGGAGCCTAGCAAAGCCAACCAAGGCCAGCTCATGACGGCAGACTTCCCTGGGAAATGCAGGAGGTGCCACGCCAGGTGCTAAGTGGGCCCCTGTCTCGTGGCCTTGGTGATCAAAAGGGAGTCTTACAGGGCAGTTTTCCTCTCTGGGGTTTTATGTCTGTCACCAAAAGGACACTTTCCTTCTTCTGAAACTGGGATTCTAGATAGCTATCCTGCATCATCAAAGAAGTCTGAAGGAATTGAGGAGAACATGGGCCCTCCTGGGAAAGAGGCAGCAGATGCTATCTGCTTAGTCAACACCCCCCCCACCACCACCAGCCAGGGGCAGAAGTGACTGTTCTGTCCCTAAATGTCACTCCCTGAAAACTGCTCCGGGCTTCTTGTTCTTGCCCTGTGTCGGCTGCCAAGCCTGGGATAAATATATATTAACTATTGCCTGAGATTCCAAAGGCTGCCAGAATAAATTACCGCAATCTTGGATGGTTTAACACAACAGCCATTAATTCTCTCACAGTTCCAAAAGCAAGAAAAATCAAGGCTTCCGCTGAGCCCCGCTCCCCCTCGGAAGCCCCCGAGGAGGGCCCTGTCTTGTCGCTGGTAGCTTCTGGTAACCCCTGGCACTCCTTGGCTTGTGGCAACACGACTTCAACCCTTTTGTGTGACTTCCTAGGACACCCCACCCCAGTTGCTGCCAGATTTCTCTGTGATAAGGACTTGAGGCAAGCAGCCATACTGGATCACCACCTCCTAACTGCCTCCCTCTGCGGCCACTTTCCTTAGCACTAGGGTTGGAGTTTTAACATTGGGGGGCACAATTCAACCTCTAGCTGTTATGTTATTTTTCTATCCGGTCCTTGTTGTGGAAGAGCTGTTCTTGGTGATTAAAGCAGACATTGATGTCTGCATTAATTGTAAATTGCTTAGCAGATTCAATCACCTCAGGTGTTTGCTTGTTTGCTTAACCATTTATTCCTCTTGAGAGTAAAAGACAGTTTGAGGCTATTTAAATTGGGTTCTTCTCAGTCCAAGTACCATAGGCATTTGATGGGAATATTTCTTTAATACGTGGAGATGCCATGATGGTCCCTGACCATTAAATAACAGTAGCATGTCTTGGGATAGGGAAGGAAGGAAGGAAGGAAGGAAGGAAGGAAGGAAGGAAGGAAGGAAGGAAGGAAGGAAGGAAGGAAGGAAGGAAGGAAGGAAGGGAAGGAGGGAGGAAGGAAGGAAGGAAGGAAGGAAAGAAGGAAGGAAGGGGAGGGTAGGGGAGGGAGGGAGGGAAGGGGAAAATACTTTTACACCCTTTCAAATTAAGAGCCTCATGGAAAAGCTAGCAGCCACTCCCCTACGGCTTCATGAAGAATGAATGAATGGACATGAATTTCTGATGGACAGCAAGCTGGCTCAGTGTGAGGGACCTCTGGATGATCCAAGACATTCTGATTTAGGCAAGGCTAGTGATAACGTTTATACTATTCTGGTAAATCTCGAGCCCCATTTGACTTCTTGGTCGTCTTTAATACTAGATTGCTGTCTATACGAGAGCTGAAGACGCCTCCTGTCCTTTCTTAGTGTCCGCATGGCAAAGGGAGGAATGCCTCCTTTCCTCTGCTTATGTGGCACAGGGTAGACTTTCTAAAAGCTTCTCTTTCTTAGTTAGCACAGTTGGTAGAGCACGAGAATCTACAAGCAGGAGATAAAGTAATATATGGATATCTTAGGGAAATTAATATTTGGCAGATTCATACATTTTCTGGAGGGTTTAAAATTTATTTTCCTTTGCCATAAACAGGTAGAAATTGTATTTTTAAAAGCCCATTAGCATATTTATGTCTTCTGAGTAACAACTATGATGTTTATTATATCAACATCAATATTTTTCTGTGCCTATCTACTTTGATTTTCTTTTGATATTAAAACTAGCCTTTGAAGTAAGAAAAAAAATCAACATTTGAAATCACTTTCTCTGGAAAAAAATATAATTCATTCATAGAAGATTTAATTATTCAAAGAGTTTGCACACATAGGTAGAAGTACTTTAAATAAAGTGAGAGGTCTAATGTCTAAAGCCTTTTTGATTTAAGTTATTCTTTAAGAAAAAAATCAAGCTGTGGATCTGAGGAGATGGCTGAGTGCTTAAAGGCACTTGCTTACAAAGCCTTCCAGCCTGGGTTTGATTCCCCAGGACCCATGTATAAAGCCCAATGCACAAAGTAGCTCATGCATCTGGAGTTTGTTTGCAGAGGCTGGAGCCCTTAGCATATTCCCCCTCCCTCTCCCCTCAAAAATAAACAAGTGAAAATACTTTTTTAAAATTCAAACTATGATGTTATCAGTAAAACTCCTTAATCAAATTTGGGTGCTTGCTGACAAAAAAAAGCTACAAAGCAAGATATTTGTCTCATTATATTTTCTAAATCCCAGAGAGAATCACTGTGGTGCAAAGCAGCACCGTGAGACAGCCTGGGACCCAACCTCAGTACCCAAGAGGCCAGGAGGAAAGAGCTTTGGAAGCTTTCTGCTTTTCCTTTCTAAAACAAGACGAAAGGAGTTCATCAGGAAGTCTGTGGTTACGTAAGGGGTGAGCAGGTCAGAAGCTCTTATGTCTGGTTGGGGGACACAAGCCTGGGCTGACCAAACTTTTCCATAAAAGATAGACTTCATGATAACTCTTCAGGAATAAAAGCAATGACAAGAAACATTAAAATTTGAAAGTGATCCCTCCACGTCTGCTATCTGAGAACATCCGGGCCTCTCCAGAGGTGTCTAAAGCAGACGAGCCAGCTGGGCTCCCTCCAACCCAAGGGCCAAATGGGACAGAGGAGAAAGTGGATCATGCCTGGTGAGCCTCTGCCCCTGCTGGCGGGTCAGGCTGGCTGACAGAGGCTCTACAAGCCTCTGACCAGTGCAGGCAGGGTTGCAACTCCAGACTCTACTTGAGGCAAAACTAAGAAGTATCTGAAGCTCCAGGGTTCCAGCTCCACCGTGGTATCCTGCTAAAGGGGCGTGGAGGACATAGGGTTTTGCTGAGACCGGCAGGCTTCCGGGACTGTCTCCTTCTGTTAAGGAAGTCGAGGCAAAGTCTGAGGACCCCGATAATCTCTAGCGAATCTTGGACACTCCAGCCCCCAGGCAGGTCGCAGATGTGCCCTGAGATAAGCAGGCAATTCAAGGCCTAAACTTATTCCAGGTGCAATAACAAACCTAAACAATAAGGTTACATTTCCTCTGCTGACATCACCATTCTATACACGTCCATGTATAGAGTCACATAGGCCCCTCAATTTATCTATGCAAAATAGGCATCCAAAGGGTACTGGCCCCTACCAATCAACTCATGAGATGCCCACAGATCCTGCCCCGACCAATCTCCTTGCTGCCTATGCTCCTACCTCTGCCTTTTCCTCTATATAAACAACTGCGATCTATACAATAAACGAGAACTGCCCACTGCCGCGTTCTCCCGAGAGTCTCATCTCTCGTCGGCTCACAGCTATTCCAAGCCCCTGCTCACCCAGCTCCATGGATGAACAGGGAGTTGATGCAGCTGCAACTCCCCCACTAAGCCACGGACCCACACTCCACTATAGGTTCCCCTGGGAATGGGAGAGAAGGAAAGCAGGAACGACCCAAGAGCCTTCTAGATGGCATAGGAAGGGACAGGAGTTTGGGGAAAATACCTGATTTCTCCTCTAGTCTGTGCTGGTGGTGGGTTTCTGGGAAGACCCAGAAACCTTGAACTAGAGAAGTTTATTCACATACACTATTTGTTACTTTTCTTTGTTAGGAAAACTATTGACATTTGTGTTATTTCTTTTTTATATAATTTCATTGACAACTTTCATACATGATGTGATGTGTTTTTGTGATAATCTCTCTCCATCGTTTTCCTCGTGCCCCTTCCACCTTAGCCCCTTCTTCTTTTCCAACTATTCTAGTGTGATGTCCTTTCTATCTTTCTCTCCTTCCTTCCTTCTTTCCGCCTTCTTCCGTCATCCAGGATGACCTGTTAACAGACTAGGTAATGTCTGCTAACAACAGCCCCTGCGGGGTGATGAATGCGGTCGCAATTTCATGTCCAGGAAACAGTGCTACAGAGCGCTCTTCCCCAGCCTTTGATTTTGCCTGCTTCCCTCCCCTCTTCCCATGCAGCCCCTGGGCCTTGGTGGGTGTCATAAACATGTCGTGTTTGGCGTCAAGTTCTTTCTTAAGCTGAGTTTGTTCTGGTCAAGTCTTACCCACGGTAGAAGCTCAGATTTGGATATGTGCCTTTGTTCTTGGCTAAACAAATAGCTGAAAGGCTTTTAGCAACCCAGGCTTGACTTGCACTTGACTCAATGCCCAACTAAAGCAGGCTGTGCTGCCTCGAAGTTATTATATGGATGAAGAACAGGGAGCGTATTGGACCCTGCTGTAGGGTCCATGGTTTTACCTACTGGTGGCCCACATGGTCAGAAGACCCCCACCACCTTTCCCCTCCAGTAGGACCACTTCTGTTTGTGATGGCAGAGGGGAGGTGGCCTGTGATCGACCCCCTCTGATGTGGTCATGTTGGTCCTCTTTACTCAGGCTTCCAAGAGCACAAATTATTATATTCTTTATGTCTTTTCTTGATTTTATTTTTATAGAAATTCACTTTTTAAACATCTTGAATTTTCTTTCTGATGGGGAATTTGGCAGAACACAGGCAATTGAGCCAGGAGCAGTGTACATTCAGGAGAAGTGATTAACAGATCAAAATCCATCTGAGAAATGAGGCTTAGGCCAAGGTGGATGGTATTTCCTTCGAAATGTGTTAGACAACTTGGCTTTAAAGGAGCTATGGATTAGTTAAGTCTGTGCTTTCTTGCTGTAGAGCCTCATTTGAGGTACAAATTCAGTTGATACTATGGAAAGTAGATAAGCTATGCATAAGCTTGTCTTGGTTTAACAGAGATTATAAATGGCATGCACTGGTAATTGAAGGATTCCAAAAACTGGGCTTCTATAATGTAGATGGCTGGTTTTGAAAATTGGGGAAAATCTTATTTAAAACTATATATTTCACAGCTGTGGTAAAGTAACTGGAAAGCTCTACACTTGTCACCTGTTAAGTGAAAAGATAGCCGGTGATCACACCTGCTGTTTGTGATCTAAAATGACGTCGTAACCTGAGGTCTCCAGCAAGTCAGAAGACACCCAAAGGAGCCCCAGGAAGCCCGTGAATCGCCTGAAATTACATCAAATGTGTGTACGTACTTAAAGTGCACTATTTTTTCTTCAGTGAAGAGCTGTAGATTTTATGCGAGAGAGTCACCCAACGAGCTTTACAATAACCATAAGCACATTTTCGGTAGCTTGTGACATTCGGTCTCCAAAGGCTTCTAAGGAGCTCAGGTGAGATGGCAGGGTGGCGCCCTGGTGACTGAGCAGGTTCACAGCTGATGACGTAAACCTTGGATCACAAGCTTGGCACCAGGGAGCTAAGACGTGTTTTTACTATAAATAAAGTTTATAGTCTTGTTTGTAAGATTCCTAAAGATTTTCATGTTTATATCTAAGAAAGTAGTTAGGCCAAGACCACACTAGAAATTGGTATTTTGACATTCTTACTTTCTCTAACATGTAACAGGAACATTGTCTCTATAATAGGCAATCTTCACAGCAAATTTAATTGATTGTACTGGATTTCTCTTTCAGCAAACTTAAAAATTTATTGACAATTTTTATACATGTGTATAATATAGTTTGATTATATTCGTCTCCCATTACCTTCGTTTGTCCCCAACCCACACTGAACCCCCTTCCTTTTCTCAACTGGTCCCTCTTCTGCTTTTATGTTGTGTGTGTGTGTGCGTGTGTGCGTGTGTGCGCGCATGTGTGTGCGCATGTGTGTATGTGTGTGCGCATGTGTGTGAGAGACCCATGGCACATATAACTTACCAGTGACTCCACTATTGAAGAACACCTTCCCCTGTCTCCCAGGAACCATAAACTACCAAAAGCTCCTCCGGGAAGGATGGGGGCCTCATGCCCTCCACCAACCATGGCAGATTGTCGAAGGGCCCAATATTGTATAGGTCTTGTGGAAATGATAACAGTCTCTGTGAGGTCATGAACACAACGGTCATGCCGTGCCCAGAAGAGAGCACTCCACAGCACTCCTCCCCATCCTCAATAGAAACTGAAAACAGTAATTATTCTAGCAATTTTAAAACCAATGTTAACCCTTAGATTATTGAATTAATGGGTGGGGACTAGCTATGCAACTAAACATCAACATATATATTTGTGTGTGTGTGTGTATATATATGTATATATATATATATATATATATTTTCCCCCCATGGAATTCTCTCTCAAAGCCTCTCACCCCATCTCGCCATGAGAAAAGCATCAGCTCAAGCCGCACCCCATGACACAGCCAATTGCTCTTCATGAAAATAAGGAAAGCCTGCAAAGCTGTCACCAGCCAGAGAGTTACAAGACGTGGTACCAGATTAGATTGGATCTGGAACAGAAAGAGAACATCAGAGGGGAAATGGATGAAACCCCACTAAAACCTGGACTCAACTTCAGTGACCGACATTGAAAAGAAAGCTGTTAACACAGAACTTCTGAAGGATGCACAGTCACTCTATTAATGTGATAACGTTTCTATAAATCCTCAGTTATTCCCAAAGAAATTTATACCTTGAGGATTATACCACAAAATTTAGTTAGAGTCTTTGTTAAGCTAGTAGGGGAAGTAAATGAAATAAATGAGTAAAAAAAAGTTTTTAAGTGGAAAACTTAAGATCTCTGTTAAATGGACTGTAGCAGTTACCTTCTCGCCACCAGGAACACCAGACCAGAAAGAGCCTATGGCAAGAAAGGGCTGATTTCCAGCTTGGACTGTCAAGGGGAGGCCTCACCACGGGAGGAGCCAGGCAGGAGCAGACAGCCAGGAAGAGTCACATTGTCACAGGAAAAGCTGTGAAGCTAACAAGGAAAACTCTCCTCAGAGGTAGTGCAGCGGGTGGCAAGATCACCACAATAGGGAAGTGTGTTCTTATTTTTCTTGTTCGTTATGATCCAATATTTAACAGATGGTAGCTAAAGGGGGGAAAGGTTCATTTTGGCTCCCAGGTCAACGGAATACCATCCATTATGGCGAGGAAGGCCTGGAGGCAGGTGGGAGTGGCTTAGTCCCTTGGGCTATCAGGAATCAGAAAAAAGGGAACGGCAGTGTTTGGCTTACTTGCCTCTTGCCATCCAGACCTCAGCCCAGCCCAAAGGCTGGTACCACCCATCTTCAGTGTGGATCTTTCTCCCTCATTTAAGTCTTTCTGGAAACACCCTCACAGGTACACCCAAGGGTATGCCTCCTGCATGACATAGGTATTTCTTTTTTTAAATATTTTTATTTATTTATTTGTAAGCAGAGAGAGAGATGAAAGAGAGAGAACTGGCATGCTGGGGCATCTTGCCTCTGCAAACAAGCTGCAGGTGAACGTGCCACTTTGTGCATCTGGTTTTATGTGGGGACTGAAGAGTCGAACCCAGGCCATCAGGCCTTGCAAGCAAGTGCCTTTAATTGCTGAGCCGTTTCTCCAGCCCGCCCTAGGTAGTTCTTAATCCAACCAAGCTGACGATTAAAATTCTCTATCACCGGAAGAGAGCCAAGAGCACAGACTGAACACCAGACACAGCGATATGGAATTTATACCCAACATGCACAGCGAGGGAGTCCGAAAGTTACTGGGAGAAGTTGTCAAAGACAGCCTTCTTGCCAAACAACCTAAAAGGATGCCTTTTGGAAGCACCCACGGATATAGGATGGGCTCAGCTATGCCAGGCAGGCGGGTACCCACTAACCTGAAAAGGGAGGTTCTGAGTAAGACAGCTCAGCCAGCCAGGTGCAGGCCTGGTTGAGAAAAGGGTTCAGAAGAGCCTGACCAGCATTTGGTAGAGGAGAGATGCTGTCCCATCAGACACTGAGACGCCATCTGACTCTAAGAGGTGCCTGCACCCCAGCTCCTGCTTGGTGGCTTCGTTCCTAACGGGGTGATTTGGTTACATCTGTTGGCTCGGTGTGGTACAGCCTGGAAATGGATTCTACCTGTGACTTCATGTCCAGTATCTCGATCTTGACCTGGGCATGACCAGCCTTAGTCAATTTCCTCTCTAATTGATTAGTTTGTAGGTCTGAAGACAGCAAGCTTTCGTAATTTGTACACTTTATGTTATGTGTACAAATCACATTCGGCATGTGATTTGTACACAACTTGGTACCTCGAATCCAACAGGTCAAAAGCCAAATGCCTGGGATGATGTTTTGGACCAAAAGGTGGATCCACAGAGGTGGCATCCTTACAAACATGAACCCCACGCATCTGCCTGTGGACATAGAGGAGATTAATCCCATCAGACTTCATGCTCTCGGGCACTCTGACACCTCCATCCAGAGAGCCGGACCCAAGGGAAGACTGCATCACAAAACCTCAGAAGCTCGTTTTCCTGCTCCCGCGTGGGGCCCTTCCTAAAGCGGTGTCTTCCATGCAAAGCCAAGTCATGAAAATGAGGGCAGCCAGGCAATTTCGGACAGAACTAGTTTTGTTTTGGGGACCGTATTCTGCACAATGGTGCCATTTCTCCACCTGGCTTTGGCTGTGGAGACACCATAGAATTCTGTCTGCAGGAAGACAGATTATATCATGGGAGCATTCATGCGCAGTAATTGTTGGAGGAGGGCCAGCGGGGGTTGACATTGGCATAGGGCTGAGCTGGTGAAAAGTCAAGTTCAAAGCTTTTTTTTTTTTCTTTTCTGATTTCAGTTCCAAAAAAAATTTTTCATAGGCCAACACATTCTGAATTTCCCAAGTCCATGAATATTCCGAAGGGACATGAAAAAAAACCCAACCAAACGTGTGTCTGCCAGTAAGGTTTTATTCAGTCATTAACTTGTGGAGTTTCCCTGGGGGTATTTTAGTATAAGGGGAAGGAAAGGTGAGAAAGAAACAGCGAAATGCAAGGACTATTCATCTATCTACAGGCAAGTGTCAGCCAGCGTCCAATGCTTACTGGGTGACTTACTTCCATGAAGAAACAAACATGAAGTTATGTGGTCTTGGAAGACGCTGGCAAGAAAACATGGGTGTTTCATTATTTCTGAAGTGTTATATAGGTTTTTTTCCCCCTCCTTCATTTTCTTCCTGGTAAAACTCTTTAATTTTAACAGTATCTCTTAACCAACTTTCAAAATAATATTAATGGATGCCTGTGGCCTCATTTCTTTTCAGCAGCTCATGATATTTTAAAGGTAATTCAATCCTGTTTCTGTTTCTCTGATTTGCCTCCTGAAAAGGAAGAGGAAAAGAGCTTGAAATATATCAGAGAAATTAGACATTGAACTTTACTTTCCCCCAACTGCCGCAGATAATATTAGAGCATTTGTCTCAAGACAAAATGAATAGAAAGGAACATTGTATCATTTGAAAATCAGATTACTAAAACATCAGGTCTAGATAATTATGTTTGGACAGGTCAGGAAATAAGAAAGTTGATTTATTCTGGTTTGGAGCCCTACCCTTTCACTGGGTACTACAGTCCATGATA
>PVHP010012076.1:0-44365 GCA_004024765.1 Zapus hudsonius
GACTAGGTTCTCCTTCTGCCATTCTCATTCTTTGAAAACAGAAAGTAAGGAAGCAAGTTGGGGTACAGAGAGACATGGTCCGTCTTGCACGGGTAACTGTTTCTGTGATGTGATTTAAACTGGCCCCATGTGTATGAATCACTTTAGAAACTGCGGTAGTCTTCAGGGTACAAAGTGTATTGTAGACTGGGGCTTCAGGTTACAATGGCAGATGGGACCCTCTGCATTGTGGGAAAGAGACAAGAGAAAATATATTGGTCGTTTTCACTCTTTTCAGTAAGAGTCAAGATCTGTAAGGAACTTATTAAGTAAGGTGAGACCCTTGTGGAGAAGCCACAGGGAGCTGCTGCTAATCAGCCAGCATCCAGAAAGTGTGTCTTGCAGTTCACAATCACAGCGTCCTGTCCTGCCTGTGCAAGAGGCTTTGTCCAGTGCACAGCGGCAAGATCGAAGACAGAAGAAACCAAAAGAGAGGACCACAGGAACCAGCTGAGCAGCTCAGGAGCACCTCCAGGCCTCCACTCCCCTATACGGCAGCACCAGGATCACAGGAGACTGCAAGAAGCCAAGGCCTCCCATTTCCCCCACACAGCAGCCAGACCAGCCAAACCGCCGCCCAGCCTGGCCAATGGAGATCAGGCAAGAGCGCACCAAGGAGGCATCACCACTCAGCATAGGTGAAATAGAAAGGGAGACAGTGGCCAAGGCAGCAGAAATATAAGAAGTTAATCTAAAGGCTTGTAGCAACCTCCCAGGCAGCTTTCTCTTCACTTGTTTAGGACCAGTGACTCCTCCGAGAGCCTCCAGAGTGCTGACTTACAAAGGCAAAGTGCACACACGTGCAGGTTAGTTATGGTTCCTGAGCTGATGATATCACCACGTAACACCTCATTTGCTTCCCTGTCTCCTTCGAGACTGTGTCCCAGGCAAAGTTCCTTCTTGGGTCCATGGACTTTACCAAATAAGATCTGTGCCCAGCTTCTGGGGATCACATGTGGCTACTATGTGCTCCACTTTCATCCACTCCTCACTCTGCTGTTCACAGGGGCAGCTGCTGATGGTGAGACCCAAAGAATCCCCCCCCATCTGCTGGGGACAGTGGCATGGAACAGTTGGGAGGGGGTGCATGGAGGGGTCTTCTCACTTATGGTCAAGTGTGCTTTGCAAACGTTTCCCTGCTGATTAAGGATGGAAACCAATTTCAGCCGCTGTCCCAGACTTGTCATTAGCATGTAAACACCATCCTGGATCTGGGAAGGTATTAGCATAATAGCCTCGCAAGAGTTATATCAGTAATCACTTCTTTAATCAATGTTGTAATTTACAGACCATTGACTTTCCTCATTTATTACCTTTCTGCGCTTGGATGGGAGGGAATTCTGCCTCTCCAGAATATAAATAATTAGGAGGGATGTCAAAGGCATGAAGTTGCCTGGCATGATAGAGCCATCTTCCCTGCTATTCCTGAAGGTGTCAGAAATGTCTGTGGAAGTCTGGATGCATTAATCATGCCCTAAGTGGCTGGAAGTGGGAGCCTGGGCGCCACAAATGAGCCAGTACTCCTTCAAAAGGAACCGAAACCCAACAGGAATCATTTTAGCCCCTTGGTTTCATTTATTGAAATCTTTTTCATCTCATCATTGGTGGACCGTGCACTGAACTAATGGCTCTGACATTTAAACCATGCAGGCCGAACACATGGCAGGCAGGGGATCAGCTTTGGAATCTGCCTACAAGGGTCTGGAGGGCAAGGCTGGGTCATGGAGGTTCTGTGTGGCTAGCACCTGGTCGTTTGTCATATTCTGGTTTCCCTTAAGGGGCTGGCATGTTCTGACAGCATCATCTGACTCCTAGGAGAGGGTTGGGATCCTATTTCCACAGGAAAGCAGAGGTGCCTGGTGCCACCACTGATGTCCACAGTGTCTCCTCTAGCCGCCTGGGGACCTCAGGGAGTTTGGTGGACAACATAGCCTATGGGGCTCATCCCAGCCTCAGATCCCAGTGGGTTGTGGTGGCCCATGTGTGCACATAGGACAAGTCCTGCATGATGAGAACCAGTGGACTGGGATAGGTCACATGTGCACATCGGATGAGTCCTGCATGCTGAGAGCCCAGTGGGCTGGGATAGGTCCCGTGTGCACATCTGAGTTGTGCATGATGAGAACCAGTCATGCTGGGCTTGTACCTGCCACAGGACCTTTGCACTCATTTTTGCCCGAAGCTCCTCTCCTGTGTAGATGAGTCCCTCCTTAATTTTTGATGCAGGGTGGATTCCAAAAGGACCAAATGGGCATTGCCTATCTCTGTGTCTGACCTAACACCCCGTGACTATCAGGTGAAACCCATCGGTATGTATCAACTTAGCAGATAGCTAGCTTCCACCAGCCAAAAGCTAAGAATGTCATCAGATCAGATCAGTCTCCCCTTGCTTTGCTATAACCAGCCTATCTGATGTCACCACCAATGGATTTGAAAAATGTCTTGATTTATGACTTTTTTTTGTTATGTGACTATAAAAACTTCATGAAAGAACAGGGTATTTGGGGCAACCTGAATCTGTCTGTTCCTGAGCCATGGCCACTCATATTTTGTTCAAAAATAAATTATCTTATTCCCTTTGGGGTTAGAGCTGTGTTATGTCATGCCAAAATCTTGTCAGCCCACAGGACACTAATCCAGAGAGCTTCAGATAAAATTCTGGTTATTTCACTCAAGCCCCTGGATCCAGCCATCCCTAAGGGAGCTGTCTCTTATTGTTCAATGAGAACACGAGGAAGGGGACAATCTTCCCCAGATCTTAATTCAGACATACATATGCAAAAAAGTCAACTCCTGGAGCCATCTGTGCACACCAAGACTTAGGCACTGTTCATGTAATATACATTCCAATTGGTTGTTTCTATAGAGAACCTTGGTTAATACATGGCTTGAATACGAAATGTCCCCCACAGGCTCATGTGTCCGAACCTTAGTCCCCAGCTGGTGGCATTGTTTGGGGACACCTTTGGGATCTGTCTAGTAGATCTAGCTAGTAGAAGTAGATCACAGAGGATGCCACGGCTCTACCTCCTGGTCTGCCAATATGACAAGTACTGCAAGCTGTTGGCACCACTGCCCGAACGGCCATGATGGACCACATTTCCTCCTTTAAGTTGCTTTGTTCAGGTCTAATTCACAGCAATGAGTAGTAGAGATGGGAAGTACTTTTCCCCTCCTTACAGGGGGAGTCTATCCCCTTCCTCTAAAGTGATCACAAACCCATAGACTCTTCAGAAACTTGGGGCTCTTGCCAAAGAGAAAAGTTTAGGAATGGCAGGAGCCTTTTGCCCCAGGAAAAATGAAGCCTGTCGCTCAAGGGAGCTGCGCCTGTGTCCTGGACCACGTAGGCACCAGGGTTACAGGCGCCAAGCTGCTTGCCTGTGCAGTGTTTTCAGCTCTGTCCCACATCCGTCAGCTGGGTTTTGTCCTGGAGGTCACACAGGCAGCACTGGAAAGTCCATGCGTTTCTCGGCTGGCATTCTTCCTGGCTGCCGGTGCCTTGCTACCTGAGGCCTCACTAACCCAAGGGTGGGACTCTAGGGAGTCCAGCACAAGTGGATGAGGAATACCGAGATCCCTGCCAAGCTGGAGGCTTGGGGTCATCATGCCCCCGCTGACCTGCTTAGCTGCCATCCCAAGTCACCACACTCCACGGCCGTAGCAACACCTGCCTGAATGCCATCGCTCGCAGCAGGCCAGCCTTCACAAGTGAGGGCCTTTGGTTTACTGCTGCATTCATAACCCCAGAGTGGTACCTAGAAAACGGCTATGAATCTTTGCTGAGTGAATCTGTATGTGATTATGACATCACTGACTATATATGGTGAAACTCATGTGAGTCAAGCACCGCGCAGGACAACTGCCGCCGTGACTCGGCTTGACTTCAGGAGGCACAAAACTAACCAGTGTCCATATTCTTACACCACCACTGTCCTGGCCTTCTGTGGGGGTGGATCTTGGAGTCCAGCCCTAAGGTGTGGGGAGAGCAGTTTGAGCTCTGGCTGATCTTGCTTTTTGGTCTTTGATGATGTCTCTCTGCTTAGATTTTTTTGTTGTTGTTTTTTTGAGGTAGGGTCTCTCTCTAGCCCAGGCTGACCTGGAATTCACTATGTAGTCTCAGGGTGGCCTTGAACTCATGGTGATCCTCCTACCTCTGCCTCCCGAGTGCTGGGATTAAAGGTGTGCGCCACCACGCCCGGCTTGCTTAGATCTTTGAAAAGTGGCCAACTTCTTCCATCACTGATGGCACGTCCCTAGAATTTGTAAGCCTGAAGGAAACCCCTTTCTTCCAATAAGGTCAGGTGTTTGTCCTGGTGGACTGCAGCAGAGGCTGTCCCTGGCATGCAGATGCTGGAGCTCCTATGAACATCCTTTCCAGGCATGGGGCAGGCAGATTTCTTCAGCTTGGGTACCTCTACATTTCTTGGATCCAGTGATTTCTATTGTAATTTTTTTCTGGTTCATGTCTATTAAGTTGAGTTTTCAAAACTATTAGGTGAGAAATGGAAGGAAAGCCTTGCTGCTTTATGGGAAGCAGCACAAATGTCAACAGTTGACTTTGGAAGGCATCCAAAACATGAGGTGGAATGATACAGGGAAGGGTCGATAGATAAATGAATTGAATAACATGTTCATAGTAGAATCCAAGAATTGGGTATATGGACAGTCCCTGCCAAAGTTCTCTCAGTGATATTGTGTTTGAATTTTTTCACAGTGAAGTGGGGGAAGAAGTGTTCTTCCAATGTGTCCTGTGATCGTGAGCAAGAGTCTACCCAGTTTGTCTAGCCTTAGCTTTGGCTCAGCTGCTAAGGGAATTGAACTCATTGACTGCCAAGGTCCCTTCTGGTCCCCAAATTCACTCATTTTCTCTGACAGGGAAAGAGTGGCAACATAGAGAGCAGTCCTCCAAGCCATCACTACTTTTACGTGTGCTGACAGAGGTAGTTAATCTTTCTTACAGCATGGCAGGGGTGACCTCATGTGGACCCAGACAGAGCGACACAGCCTGTGCGACTCTCGGGTGCATACTGACAAGCTGGATCTGGAAATTAGTTTTGAAATCAACCACCTGTTACGGTGGCTGTGCGGCTGCCTTCCTGGTTTAAGGGATTTTACTTCAGCTATTGTTCTCAGGTGAGAGGTGACTCAGCCCCCATGTCCCCCCCTTACATTGGTGTGCGGTATTGTCAGGGGAGAGTTGACTACTGTTAGTAACCTAGTCCCTGTTTCTGCACCTAACATAGGCCTGTGGGGCTCCTCGGGACGGCCAGCTGTGCAGATCTCAGGGGTCAGCCTGCCAGAGATCCCAGAGGTACCCACGGATGTGAATAACTGATCTCAAGGGGAAGAGTGACAACCTTCTTTCGAGACATTTGTCTAATGCCTGTTTTCTCCAGGGTCTCCCGGGAACCTTGGTCTAGAAGTATGTTCTCAGTTGGGGGGGGTGTAGCACCCCATAGTTGTTTTGTGATGGTCATGCAGCTCCAGAGACAGCCCCCCCTTGAGTGGGAGGTGTCTATCTAGAGCTAAAACCTAGGTGCTAAAACTGATTCAGCGTCTCTCTGACTCACCTGGGGAAAACTTGAATTAACTTTCCTAGAAGAAAGTGCTCTCTTCCCCACATGGCAAGCTAGCAGAAGGACTCTGACTCTCCTGGCCTTAGGAAGGTAAGGCTGGGGTGGGGGAAGGCTCCAGATTCTTCCCACATGAACCTCTCCTTCTCATGATGGGAGCCCTCTGTTACTTTTTCTTCTACTGCTTGTTTAGCTAAACAACTTAAGTTCTGTAAAACTCCACGTTTTCTCCCCACACTGGTGGCTCGAGAACTCTGTAACTCCCCATGTTCCCTTAAATAATAAAGTCTCCCACTATACCTTATTATCTTGTTGTCTATGATTTTAATTCTTTAACTTTGTAGACAAGAACTCGAGTACTCCTTAAACTTTGGGGGTGCATTGGAATTTTTGCTGGGCCTTATCTAAATTCTAACCCCCAGCTCTCCCTGTTACAGTTTGACTCATGTGTTCCCCATAAACTTAATGTGTTCTGAATGCTTGATCCCCAGCTGACGACCTTGTTGGAGGGGTGTTGTTGGGTGTGGGCTTATGGGGGTTTTAGCCAGCTTTCTCTTGCCAGCTTTTGGCACACCTCCTGCTGCTGTTCGTAGTGCTGTGGCGGAGGTGATGCCCACCCATCTGCTCACGCCGTTGTTTTCCCTGCCATCATGGGCTCCATATCCAAATCACTGATGAGGAGCTAAGGGCTTGCTTGCTACACACTGTGATGACGTTTATTTCTGGATTTGTTTCACACCCTGTTTTCCTAGGCTGAGAGGGGTTTCTTTGCCTGTAGAGAATGAGGCACTATTGGAGTAGTCCTTTCAGTAAGGAGATACTTATCTAACTGAGGTGCAGGGTCCTCTCGTGCCCCACCCAGCATCCATCTCTTACCCCCTCTTCTACTCTGCTTCTGTGAATTCAACACACAAAAAGTTGGTGATACCTACTGCAAAGCAAGGTGACTGCAGTGAATAAAATGCACTTTTTAAATGTCCTGAAAGATTTTAACCTTTCTCATCACAGACAAGTATGTGAATATATGCATTAATTAGCCTGAAAGAGGCATTCATGGTGTACACATTTTTATTTTCTAATAAGTTTATTTATTTGCAAGGAGGGGGAGTGAATGGGTGTCCAGGGCCTCTTGCCACTGCAAATGAACTCCAGAGGCATGCACCACTTTGTGCATCTGGCTACTGGGGAACTGAACCCAGGACATTAAGCTTTGCAAGCAAGCATCTTAACTGCTGGGTCATCTATCCAGCTCCTGTACATGGTTTTAAAAACAATATGGTAAATATGTTAACTTTTAATTTGTTAATTAAACACAGGGAAGGAGGGAGGAAGAAGAACAGAAGGCAAAGAAAGGAGGACATGGACAGAAGGAGGCAAGAAAGGAAAGAAGGAGGAAGAAGAAGAAGGAAGGAGGAAAGAGAAAGACAACTAGATTTTCACGGAGCAGGAAGTCCAGTGGGCCTGCCGCACACAGACCCCTTTGAGCCCCGCACCGCGCTACATACCCCGAGGCCTGGCAGGCCGGAGTGCATCCCACACCCACATACCTTGATGACATCCTCGTCTGTGGCTTTGCACTCCACCAGCTCTGAGATGTCCCTCACTGTGCTGTTCTCCTCCACCGACACCACTCTGACAGGCATGGCCACTGTCTTCCCTGTGAGGATGGCCGTGTTCAGGAGTTCAGTGTCCTGCCAAAGAACCAGACACCCCCGGTGAAGGCACATTCTCCATTCTGCTGGACATGGGGTCATTCTTGGAGACTACTCCTGGTAGATGAGACACTGTGACACTGGCCTTAGGAATTCATCAAAAGGGCAATTTTTCAGGACAAAGTCTCAAAATGTTCGACTTTTGCCTAATGTACAGTTATCTCCCTAGTTTCCAACAACAATAAAGAATAAGTACTTTTATTTTGAGGTAGGGTCTTGCTCTAGCCCAGGCTGAGCTGGAATTCACTATGTAGTCTCAGGCTGGCCTCAAACTCACAGCAATCCTCCTACCTCAGGCCTCCAGAGTGCTGAGATCAAAGGTGTGTGCCACCATTCCCTCCCACCCCTTTTTCTTTTTCGTGTATTACAGAAACAAAGCAGAGATACTCATAATCAGCTAGGTTTGGGTTACAAGTAATGGAAACTAACTCTGGGTACTTTGGGCAAGATGGTGCCATGGTGGTGGGTTAATGCCCACCCCCACCTGAGAAAGTGCCCAGAGCTTGTGAATATGTCTCTTCACCTGATAAGAGGGACTTTATGGAGAGGACAACATTCAAGATTTTGAGACGGGGACGTCATCAGCTATCTCTCTGGCTCACCTGGAGGAGGCAATTTTTCTCTCTTTCTCTCGCTTGGCTGGCCAGCACAGACCCCTTGGTTCTGGTAAGCCCCCCTCTTGCTAGCTGTAGCTGGAGGGACATCTCCCACAAGTGTTTTTTCCTCACTTATGGTGGGAGCTCTCTGTACTTTCTCCTCTCTTCCTCTAAATCCAATAAAATCCCCCTCTAAATTTTACCCTCTAGTCTATAAAATTAATTCTTTAACTTCGTAAGACAAGAATCTGGGGTACTCTAAACTTGCTGGTATGTTGGAATTGGTAAGGAACCCCAAGTTATTCCATGAGATGTGTTGACGGGGTCAGAGCTTATGTGCACAGGGATGGGGGGAATGGCTTCTTGAGATGGGAAAGATTTCCTCTAGTGCCCTGACCCCACCTTCACACTTGACTTACAGTACAGAGTCATATGGGAACACAGGAGCTTACAAAATCATGTGGGTCTGTGCTTGCCATGCAAGCTTGAGGAACTGAGTTTACATCCCCAGCACCCACATAAAAGCTCGGTGTAGTGGCACACACCTGTAATCCCACAGGTCCTGATGGCTAGCTAGTCTAGCTGAAATGGTGAAATAAGGTTCAATAAGAGTGTGGTTCAAAAACTAAGGTGGAGAGCAACTGGGGAAGACACCCAGCGTTTACCCCTGGCTTCCACACGTATGCGCACACACAAACACATGTGCATGCCACACATAGCATGCACACATACACAAGGATAAAAGAATCAGGAGCATATTATTAGAAGAGAGAACAGGAGATTCTTTCACTGTAGATTGTTAACTATGGGCCAACAGGTCCAGGATTTTTAGCTCCAAATTCTGTGGTAGCTACAACTCAGCAGTGAACTTCAGTGCCCAAGTACTTGTTCTTATTTACTGATTTCTTTTTTCGAGATGAGGTCTAGGTTGCCTAGGTTGGCCCTGATTCATGGGAATCAGTTCCCTGCCTCAGTCTCCTGCATAGCTACTACTATACATGCATACCATGCCCAGTTATGGGGGCTTCTATGTACCTGTTATTTGCAGTGCTGTGATGGAACCCAGAATCTTGCACATGCTAGGCAAATATTCTGCTTTGGACCCATGCCTAGCTCAAGAGTTTCCCGTTTGAATGAACCCAACTTTCTGTTCTATTGCCCCATGGGAGCCTCCTCCCACTTAGAGGAAGCAGGCTTGATCTCTTCATGTTAACACCAGCATCACCTCTTGGAGTTTGTGATCTTTCTAGTGATGGAGATAACAACTTTTTTTGAAGTTTATAGGACACTTATCTCCTTGCATGTTGGTAGTCCTTTCAACGGTCACATGAAGATACCAAAGGGCCTTTGGCCTTGAGAGATCTATAGACACCTTTCACTAATGGACCAGTTGGAAGCAGGAGTTGTGAGTAAAGGGCTTTTCTGTTCTTCAGGAAGCAAATAACTCAAGGTTGACCTTCAAGAAGTAGGAGTAGAGTGCAGATGCCTGTTCTGAGCGGATCCTCTTGGATGCTCAAGCCTGGACCCAACAACTGGTTGTTCCTGCCCCTCTCTCTCATCTCTCAGGGGTGTATAGGACTCCTAGAACCAGGCTTCAATATGGGAAGCTCAAACCATGGCTATTACAAGATGCTAAGAATACCTTGGAAATCCCCAAGTCCACTTCATGTTTATTACAGGTAATGTGCTTGGTGTCTTTCATTTTCCCTCTCAGAATGGTCCTTGGCTAATGGCTTCATTAAGCAGTACACTCCCTTGTGGACTAACTGATTAGCTTCCTAATGGTTGTTATGGGTTCATGTTTTCAAGCACACACACACACACACACACACACACACACACACACACACCCACACACCACCTCATCAACCCTCTCTCTGAACTTCAATCAAGGCTGGCTGGACATCAGATCTTTCATTGACCGCATCAGTTTAGTGGAAATGACAAATGAAGAAAGGAACATTGGTTTGACAGAGTAGTCTGGCTCAGGCCCATGGGAGAAGGTCCCTGTGTCTAAGACTCAGTCTGCTGACCAGCAGCATCTGTATGTTTATTGCTGGGTGGATACTGAAAGTCTGGAATTGGAGAGTCTTCTTGGTGTTTCCATTAACTTCTGAGTCACTTTGATCACATTTCCTGAGACTTCCCTTCTTTATTGAAAGCATGGGGGTGTTGGGCTATATAGTTGTTGACTATCTTTTTGGCTGTCATATCTAGATATGCTCTTGCTTAGTCTGTTTGCACAAGTATAACAGAATGCCAGAGACTGGGTGGCTTCAAACAACTATTTTTCACAGTTCTGAAAGCTGGAAGTGTGTTCATGAATATTGAGGGTCGGGAGACAGCAATAAGTTAACAATGTGGGGTGTGTGTGTGTGTGTGTGTGTGTGTGTGTGTGTGTGTGTGTGCATGGATTATCCACCTTTCTTAGTGTTGTGGTAAAATCCATGACAATTTAAGGGAGGAAGGGTAAACTTTGGCTGTAATGCAGTCCATGGTCACTGGTCCTCTTGTGTAAATCACCATGGAGGTGGAAGCATGTTGCTAAGGGGAGCTGTTTATTTCAGGGAAGATAGGATGCAGAGACAGGAAGTGGCCAGGGAACCTGCCCCAGGGACCTGCTTTATCTAGCTCTGCCTGCTTCCTAAAGTTTCCACAACTTCTGGAACTGCATTGCCAGCTGGGAAACAGGCATTCAAAACACAAGCGTGTGGGTGATGTTTAGAATTAATCCTTAACACCCTACCCGTGTGCACATGTGTGCCCGTGTGTCTAAAGTGATGTAGCAGGCGCAGGGTTCTACACATCTCTTGCGCTTCCCGAGCACCTCTTTAGCAGCGGTCAGTTCACAGGATGTGAGCAGCAAGCTACCTGAAAGTACCAGATGGTACTGTTTTCTGAAACCAAGACCCCAACTAGACAGGGAGGAGAGTGCCTTCTGCAGGGGCTGCTGGGCTGTCTGCCCTAGCCTGTCCCTCAGAGCTGCTCCAGGATGGGTGGTGCCACAGGCCACCTCTCATCAGACCCTTCTGGGCCGGAAGGAAGCAGCCACACACTAGAGACAGCCCTCTGCCTGACTGTGAAGTGGTCAGCTCCCACAGGATCCACAGGAATTAGCAGGGGCCCATCATCTGGGAGCCTGGCAGGAGCTCAAGGACGCACAGCCATCCCTGGAAGCTCTGGTATTTTCTCCTCGTCTTCTTCCGTCACTCTCTCACCCAACCCCTTCCGTCATACATCAGAGAACTTTCCTGTTTTGCAAAAAAGAATCAATGACTTAAGGTACTTAAGTTGTAGTCACGTCAAATGTGGTAAAAGCTCCTGAGAAACACCCTTTACTATTGATTTGAGCTCATAAATGTAAATTGCTTTGCCATTTCCTAGACAAAATGTATTTTAAATTTTTAAATAAAAGACAAAGAATTACTTATGGAGTATTAAAAAAACACTCAGGGTGAAAACTCACTAAACAAATGGTGGTAGAGCGGTTATGGGTGGGCACTTATCCTGGTGTGTCTGAAGGGGGCACCTCTGGGGTTCCCTGCAGAGAGGAGTGTGGAGGTGAAGGATGCAAACAGTGGACTTGGTTCGGCCACAAAAAGGGATGAGCTATGCACACAGGCCACCACGTGGTTCAGCCACGATAGTGTCTTTACTGCTACAAACGAATGCCAGCTACAGGTTTTAATGTCTGGCTTTACATGGGTGCTGGGGAATTGAACCTGAGCTAGGTGTTTTTGCAAGCAATCACCTTTAACCACTGAACCAGCCCTTAGTCCAGAATAGACTTGAGCTACGTAACAGGCCATCACATGGACGAAGGAGGAACATGAGATGCTAAGAAGAGCCAGATGCCCAGAGGCACGGTCATAGCAGCAGAATGCCCATCAGTGGGTGCCCAGGGTGGGGGAAGGGAGAGCAACTGCTGGTGTGTGTTGGTTAACATCTATGGCCAGTTTGATCAAATCAGGAATTAAGTAAGAGAGACCCTCTTGGTTCTGTGAGGACCTTTCCAGGAAGGATAGAAGGAGGGTGGAAGTCCTTCCCTCAGAGTGGACAGCCCTTCTGGTGATGGATTGTATATAAAGGAGCTCCGTGGAACAGAGTACCTTTGTCTGGCTGCCTCGGCTACTTGCTGGTGCATGGCTGTACCCTGCTGCTTCCATAACTTTGCAGACACTTTCTCTCTCTCTTTTTATTGGTATCTTTATTATCCAAAATTAGATACATTGTTTGAGCATACATTGTGTTGGTATCCCCATTTCCCTCCTCCCTGTCCCCACTCCACTGGGTATCCTCCTAGTGGGCATACTGGATCAATCTATGGGGACACAGGAGGCAGCCAGGTTCCCCCCTCCTTTGTGTGTTGTTGCTGGGGGGGCGATGTCTCTGGATATTCTCTCCCCCACCATGGCTCTTACAGACACTTTAACACAGTTTCATCAGCCTTCAGCGTAGACTGAAGACCAGAGGGTCTCTAGGAATCTTCCAGACCTTCACCTCCAGATTGGGACTGCTGAGGCCTTGTGGACTGAGCAGCTCCTGGGTTCTCAAACCTTCTAGCCTGCAGACAGCTACTGTTGGATTTCCCAGTCCACATCATGTCAGCCACTGGGATAAATCTCCTTAATGCTCTATGTTCATTCGACCGGCTTTGTCCCTCCAGACAGTGTGGGTTTCCTTTATGATGATAGACGTGCTTTGGAATTAGATACAGGCTCCATGTAGTCTCGTGTATGACAACACATTTTAGTTGTGGGACCGTGAGGAGCCAATTCATGGCAAGGACACTAGGTGGTGGCTTTCCATACTGGAAATGGCAGGACATGGAGAAACCCTACTGGTGGAGGTAGGTCAGCTGTTGAGCAAGGCTGACAGTGGGCTATCCTGGGAGGAGAGAAGGAGAGAGGCAATGCAGTCTAGCTCCCTGCAATAATGAAAAACACCCCGAGAATAGTCTTCATTTCCCAACTGAGGACCCCCTCATTGGCACGATGCCCGGATGCCTGGCAGCCAACTAGCAGGGCGATGAATCAGGTGCTTGAGACAAGGGCTCTAGATGCAGGTGGAGGGAGGGTTCTAGACGCACCATCTGATCGACAGACATGGACATAAACAGCAGTTTGTACCATCCAGTGATGATGCTGCAGCACACATGGAGGGGAGGCCACGCACGGTTCCACCTGCTAGCGTGATCTCTCCCTGAGCAGGGTGTGTGCAGATGCTGTTTCGGGGCAGTCAAACAAGGTGAGGGGTTAGTAGTACTCTTTTGACTTGGGTAGTTAGGCTGATGGATCAGGCCTGTTATCTGACCATAGTGCCTGAGCTCCCAAATGATCATTTATATCCAGACAAGTTCAGCAGAATACCGGGTGCCAGGCTCCCTTGAAGGTCATCTGTGAACTTCTGAAGGCCACATATGACATGAAATGATCTCCCAAAGTTTTTATGATACTTTAGTAGTGTTCATTTAGGAAGTACTCAGAGTGAACTGGGGAGGTGGGTAAGTGGGTAAGAATGCTTGCTGAATGAGTCCAATCAGTGCAGCCACAGTAGGAAGACACTAGCCTCACATGGGGTTTTTGTGGGGGTGGGACTCTAGTTCTTGGAGTGAAGGAGCGGGATTGCAGGTCCCATGTAAAACTAGGCCATTACACAGTCTTCTCTAAAGTTCCATTTGAAAAGGCTTTCTTTTACACATGAGTGTGTGGTCTGTATGTGGAGGCCAGAGGACAACTTCGGGTATCATTCCTCAGTAACGCTGGCCATCCTTTTGTGAGATGGGGTCTCTCATTGGTCTGCAGCTCATCATTTAGCTGAGACTGACTGATCAGAGAGCCCCAGAGAGTGATTATAGCGGGGTGCCACCACACCCAGCTTTACATGGATACTGAAGATCCAACTCAGATCCTCATGCTTGCAAGGCTGTACTTGACCTGCTGAGCCATTTCTCCAGCCCAGAATTGTGTAACTCCGAATGTTTCCACATCAGTAATACGTTGCAGCTCTCCATCTTCCATCAAAGTGGCCCAAACACTTGGCTTCACACTGCATTAGCCACTCTCTGGTGTTATTTTTAGGGCTGCTTCATAAAGCCACTGAGGTCAGAATCTAGGAAGAAGCCAACTTGATGACCAGCCAGTCATCCCATGCTGGTCTCCTGTCCCCAGGGCATACTCTGGTGGTTGTGAATAAGTTTCCTACTTCATCCCCACCTAGCAGAGCATTTGAGAGGTGGAGTCCTGCTGGAGGAAGTGTGTCACGAGGGGCAGCTCTTCTGTGTTCTCTCTCTGCTGCGGGTATGTTGAAGTGAGCCAGCTTCCTCTGCCATGATGAAGCTTCCTCTGGAATCTGCAAGCTTTAAATAAACCCTTTCATCCCATAAGCTGCTTCTGGCTGGTGTTTGTCCAGCAACAAGAAGGAAACTGGACCACATACTCTGCTCCAGGCACACAGGAACCCTCTCCCTGTCTCCCGGGAATGCTGCTTCTTGTGATGCAGAGGACTCAGTGTTCCAATAGCAAATGTTCCTACAGTGTCTTGTTAAGAGTGTCTTCGTCCACTAGTGGCCTTTCCAGCCACATCTTAGTGAGAGGTCCTCCCCACTGTGCTAGGTTATCATAGGACTCGTCTTGTGCCTCTTCTAACCTGGAGGACGGGATCAATGGGCTGTGGTGAGGTGGACTCGTCCCACCTCCCATGTGGGAGAGTGGGCAAGTATCCTTATGGGTGATTTGTACAGCTCTGCTGCTGTGCTCATCCATACCCCCAGCCAACAAGGACCCCTTGAAGGAGCAGGATGGGTGGGACAAACTCTCCACCGTCTCTCTAGCCCAGGTGGCAGGATAATATTTCAAGAGGCAGACAAGTCGTGCCCTTTAGACTTGAATGAGGGAACTGTCACTGCTCTACCAAAGTTCTAGGACATGGGGTCTCCTGGAACCTATGATGTCTCCCTCCTTCCTCCCTACCCCACACTGTGTTTTCTAGCATTATTACCTCCATTTTCCTCCTACGTGGAATATGGGGGCCCCATAATGATATGGCTGCCATCAGCATTCCCTACCGGGATCATTGAGGATAAATGTTAACTAGGTTGTATCAAGAGATGCCTAGGAGGGATGGGGAAATGGCTCAGCAGGCAAGAGTGCTTGGGAGTGCTTGCCATGCAAACAGTTGGACAAGGCCAGGCATATGCGGAACCTCAGTGTTGTGAGAAGAAAAGTCTAGAGAATCGCTGGGAATCACTGGTCAGTCAATCTGACTGCAAACAGCAGATCCGAAGTCAGTGAGAGGCTCTGTGTACAGGAAACAACACAAAAGCAATGCCCCCCCCCCGGGCCTCCACATGAATGCACACAGGGCATCTGCATCTGTACACACCACACACACTGTACAAACACACATGTGCACATGCAGGCATGTTCTCTCTCTCTCTCTCTCTCTCTCTCTCTCTCTCTCTCTCTCACACACACACACACACACACACACAATGCCTAGGGGATTAGTAAAGCAAGACCCTGGGTATGCCTAGGAGGGCATTTATAAGACAATTGGCTCCCTAGGACTCTGACATAATCAGTGGGTTAATCCCTTCATGGATATGGTGAAAAGCAGGAGGTGAGGCCTAGTTGGAGGAAGTCAGTCACTGGATACATGTCTTTGGGCTTAATTCATTAATTCAGGAAATCACATTTGGGCCTATTCCTTTGGAAGACAGCCTTGGATGAAGAAGGTCTGCTTCCTAGAAGGTGCTGTTGGGCCCTGGTGCTGACCTTGGAAATAAGGTCAGAGATTGGCCTGAGGACCCCAATTCAGCAATGGTGGATGACTAGGGTGATGTGCTGTGTCAGAGCCAAGAAACAAAGGGTCCCAAAGCGAAGGCCTTGGCACAAGCAGCAGGTGATCCAGGAGCTCTACAAGGGCAGCATGATGGGGCAGAACCACCCAGAAGCCTGGGCTCAGCTTTGGCTGCCTGGTGGAGTGCAGTGGAGTCAGAAATCAGGGCAAGGCATAGAGAGTCTGAACACCGTTAGAGTAGATGGAGAGTCACACCTGCAGTTCATCTGCCTGCCAGCATCTCATTGGCCAGTGTTATCCTCTGCTCTCTTCTGATTGGCCAAGCACCCATTTGCAACCATACAATTGGGAAGTTTCAAGTTCCCTGTGGGTCCTGTCTGCAGTTTGTCAGGGGTTCTGTGAGTGACCCCAGCAGTCCCCTAGTCTACCATGAGTTATTAGGTAAGGATCTCTGAATGAGGCTCTCTCAAAGGTCTTCCTGGGCCTCTCCAGAGAACCTGGACAGTGACAATACAAAAGATAGTCATCCTTGCCAGGGCTTTGGTTTTCTGTGATGTCTGCATTTGTCACCGGGATGAAAACCCAGCCTCTCCTACTCCTCTCCCCTCCTGCAGCTGTATTTCTGCCATCAGCTACCATGGGAGAAAGCAGACACACGACAGCAAGCCACTTACCCGATTCATTCTGGGGAGTCATGGCTTCTCTTCAAAGGTAGTGAACAAATTTCCCTCCTTCCCCAAGGACACATGCTAACAGCTCTGCAGGGCTTGCAGTAACAGAGCAATAATTCCTGGTCCTGTCACTGTGAGGAAACCAACTCCCACCTCATTTACTTCCAATTTATTCACAGCGCAAAACTGGGGGAGTGCAGGAGACAAACGTAACATACCTGTCAATTTGCTTCTAAGGCAAGATGGAGAATCTCTTCTAAAACATGCATTTAAAACAAGAAAGCAATTCAATTTCAGCAGGCTCCATCCTCGGAAGGTCCAATGCTATAACTGAGCTATTAAACTGGTCATCCTTTGGGGTGGTACATGAAATAAGAGCCGTGAACGTCCCTGAGAAAAGTCAGTTGTTTCAAAACTTAGTCAGGAAAGGGGGGGATGGGAGGGATGTACATTCCTCTGAAGCTGAAGTCACTTGCACTGTTCTCCCCACTCCTACTTGCTCAGGTAGACGTGCCTATTGCTATAAACCATGGTGCTTCCTAGGGGGCCCTGAAGACAAAACTTGCTCCAGCAATGCCGCGAGGAAGGCAGAAGGGGCCAGAGGCATTCGCTCCAGCTCCCTTTGCCTTGCCCAAGGCATGCAGAGTGTGAAAGATACTGCACTGTACACCCGCTCTGGGCCCCTCGCCTTTCTTGAGCCACAGGGAAGATCCATTCCAGGCTCTCTGCAGCCAGGGCATGTTAAGTGTAAGTGTGGATGATAGAGACCCTTAGAGTGTGAGTGAAGATGATGGAGCCCCTTCTAGAGATATATTCCCCTTCCCCTACTGCCCCCAGGGTTGTGTGTTGACTCCAGGCTGGCTTGCGTCTCACTCTGCACTTCACATGCTGTGTTGGCTGTCTGACATCTGGAAAGGTGCTGGCCTCCACCTGGATTTAACAAGGGATTCTCCAGTAAGCATACCATAGTCAGGTCTGATAGACTAAAGGAAAGGGACCCTCAGTGGGGCAGTAATATTTCAGAAAGAAATCTACAAAATGCAAGATGCTTGTGGGATGGCAATGGTGGGTTCTAAGCCAACCCTTGTGAGCTATCAGGGAAGGGAATCTCCAGGAAGGCTTTCTCAGTGCCCTTGAGATTAAACACAGAGCTCTTATCAATGGGGACAGAAAGGCATAACAGGGAGTTTTGGACAAGAAATCTGGGAGAGGATACAGGTGTAGGGAAAGACTTTCTGAATAAGACCCCAGTGTCCCAGGAAACTAGACAAACTCTCAACTATTGGGACCTAATGAAACTAAAAAGCAATTGTACAGATAAAGCAAACCATCAACAAAGTCAATGGTCAACCTACAGAATGGGGGAAAATCTTCACTAGCTGTAGATCTGACAGGTTTAATATCTAGACTCTACAAAGAATTCAAAAAACTAACCAATAAAAACAATCAAGTAACCCACTCAGGAAATGGAACTGGGAATTGAACAGAGAGTTCTCAAAGGAAGAAATACAAATGGCCAATACACAGCTAAAGAGATGTTTAACATCTTTAGCCATCAGGGAAATGAAAATTAAATGACTTTGAGATTTCATTTCACTCCAGTCAGAATGGCAATTATCAAAAAGTGATACGAAAAATGACAACAAATGTTGGCAGGGGTGTGAGGAAAGAGGAGCCCTCATCCACTGCTGGTGAAAGTGCAAACTTGTCCAGCCACTGTGGAAGTCAGTCTGGAGACCCCGAAAGAAGCTGAATGTGGATCTGCCTTTCGATCCAGCTCCACCTCTCCTGGGCGTATACCCAAAAGACTACTATGTACTACACAGACACTCGCTCAGCCATGTCTGCCGCTGGTCTAGTCACCTCCAGAACTGGAATCACCCCGATGGCCATCAACAGATGAACGGTTAATGTAGACATGATAATATACACAATGGAATTCTACTCAGTGGGAAGAAAAAATGAAATAATGAAATTTGCAGGAAAATGGATGACCTTGGAAAAAAATCATCCTTAAGAGAGGTCAACAGGCTCAGATACACAAATGCCACGTGTTCTCTCTCATACACAGTTCCTAAACTAGAACAGCTTGAACTGATTGAGTGGTAGCAGTTATCAGGAAGATTGGCTCGGAGGTAGACTGAAACGAGGAGAAATGGAAAATAGGAAGTGAAAGGAAGAGGGGCTATTAGAAAAAAAGAAAGAGAAAGAAAACAGGGTGTGGAAGGGTCTTGGAAGGTGTAGGAGAATGAGAGTGTGGAGGGGAGGGAATTATATAAAACTAACCACAACATGAATCTGTACCCTAGAAACATACCTCCTGGGTAGCATTCTCCAAGATATAACTTTCACTAAGAGGGGCGGGGTGTGATGGGCCCCGACAGAAGTACTCTGGAGAAGGTGGAGATAGCTTAACCCTAATAGCTCTGGCTGGCACATCTAAGGGTCAGAATTAGGTTACCTCCCTACCGTGACCCACGAGGTCCCCAAAACAATGCAGGCCATTGCCAAAAAACTTGGTTACCTGCCAGAGCTAAAAGGTAAAACCCTATTGCTGAAGACACCGCAGACTGTGGCCACAGGACTCTGAAAAGGAGAGGGAAGCCAGCTCCCTCCTGGCCTGCCCTTAGAGCACCGGAAGTGCTACAGGAGCTGATGGGGGATAACAATTGCCAACAGCGTGAATAAGAAGGAAATCCAACCAGCAAGGCAAGAAGTATGTATACACCTGTGCAATAGTGGCACTCAGCCTCTTCATGTGACCAACTGTAGGACTGGACATGAGATTCACTCAGTGGAGAGAACTCATACCTGGTACTGGGAACCAAGACAGGATTCCATAATTAGGAAACGCAGAATCCAGAGAGAACCTTCACTGCTCTTTGGCTAAGAAGAGTGGGGATACACATCAACAAGTCTCTCAAATATTTATGCTTATCCCCTTTATCCACTTTTGGTTGGGGAATCTTTTATTTAGAGAGAACACTGTCTACCGTGAGGTGGGTCATCTCTAGCACATCTGCCGGGGCCCAGGAGCCATTGCAACACGAGTGCTGCTCTCACTGCTGGCCTGACAATCAGCTCCAGGGAGATGGCGAAAGACACTGTGGTCACCCAAAACTCAAAGCAGAAATCCAGAGGCTACAGAAAACTCATTTCTGAATTTCCACCAAGGCCCAGGGCACATTTCAGAATAAAGGGGTGGAAAGATTGTAAGAGCCACAGGGTGGGTAGGGTTAGCTTGAGGCCTGGTCTCTCCTCCCCAACAGAGACTGACAGAGGCCTTCAGGTCCCCTCAGTAAATACCCATAAGCCCATTGAGGAGGGGCCTCAGTGGAATCAATTATGAGTATAATCTTTGATAAAAATAAAATTTAATCGCAAAAAGAGGGTGTTCTGAGGATAGGTGAGAGGAGGGCCTTGGGTAGCCAGGGCATGTCAGGTGATGGAGTGTCCTTGTCAAGGATGGGAGAGTCTGGCTGGTACCACATCACTGCTGCCTGACCCTGACTGGGGCATTGTGGTAAGAGGGGCTGGTGTACAAGCAGCAAGCATGGGACTCTATGCTCCATGAGACACCCGGGAAGGGTGGCTTGTGTACAGTGCAGTGACCTCCCCAAGCTTCCAGACAGGGTCAGAGGCATTGCCACGACCAGCAGTCTCTCAGGACCTGTGGGCTGCCTGCCCCAGGTGTATTTCAACAAAGGCCAGGAAGTTCATATACCTAAGAACCACTTAATCCCTCTGCACTTGTCGGCACACGGGACTCATTTCCCCTTTCAGTATTTCTTGCACACATCTATCCCAAACCCCAGAATCTCACTGCAGGCTGAAAATAATGCCACAAAAATAGTGGATGACATACCCTCTTCCAAGAATACCAATAAAGAAAATTATTTCAAAAGATTAAAAAAATAGTGGATGACATCACCCCCTAGTGACAGTAATCAGCAACGCAGCATGTACCAGCAAACAGGCTGTTGGTAACTGACTGCCCATAGCCGGCCCACACAGGAGTGCAGTTCACTCCCCGTGCGGCTCTGCCCCAGTCCCTCCCTCACACGTCATTGTGTGCGTGCTCAGTGTCCAGTGCAATAAACTTGAGCAACTCTATGCACTGCGCTCCTTCGCCACACTCCAGGTTTAGAGTCTCATCACTAAGAAGGCTCCCCTGGGCCATTTCTAATTAATCTCTGCTCTAGCCTCAGGCAATCTCGGACTGCTTTTGGTCTCTGTGGCTTTACCTTTTTTTAGTCCGCTCATAAATGCAGCCCTATGATACATAATTTTAAATGCCTGAATTCTTTCATCCCAGTATTGCTTTAAGACGCGTTCTGCTACATAGCCAAGGCTGGCCCCAAACTTGCTGAAATTCTCCTGCCTGAGCCTCCCAAGTACTGAGGTTACACGCATGAACCACCCACCATAGTGGCTTATACCAGTTTTTTTAAATTGATATTTTTATTGTCCAAAATTAGATACATTGTATTAGTAAATATTACGTATCTCCCCGATTCCCTCCTCCCTGTCCCCAGTCCACTGGGAATCCTCCTCGGTGCATTCATGATCGTTCCATGGGGTAGGAGGTTATGGATAGCACAAGAGGCAGCTAGGTTCCCCCCACCCCTTGTTATATCAGTTTTTTAAAAGTAGCTTTTTCCTGCTTACTGACAGTGCCCTGTCATCTGTTACATAGAACAATGTGTTGATTCTGTCACCCCTAGAGGGCACAGGGGTAGATTCCAGTTTGGGGTGGTCATGGAAACTATTGTTCAGTAACACCTTCCCACAGTGTCCCTGTTGACAGGGGCTTTTACTCCCATGTAACATAGGAAGAAACTGAAGATCATCCTTTCACCATGGTTTCTAGCCTTCATGCTGACACTTGCTCTTGTCAGACTGTCTATTTGAGCCATGTTGTGTGAGGTGGGTTTTTAAAAATTTCCCCAATGACTAAAGCAAGAAATTGAGCATTTCACCTTTCCTAATTTCAGTTGATTTCACTGTACATCTTGACTCATGTTGACTTTTCTGATGCTATGTTATAGAATGCTCTAACATCAAATTTAATCTTTATGTTGGGAGAACCCAAACTCACTACGTTGCCTAGACAGGCCTTCCTTGAACTGTGGGAGTCTCCTGCCTCAGCCTCCTGTGTAGTTGGGAGAACAGGCCTGTGTCACCAGACCCAGCTAGGAAAATCTTGATATAGACATACAACAGGGACATGATTTTCATTACTAACCATTGGAATTACTCATAAGAATAAATATAATTAGAAGAACTTAGCATTTCTCTGTCCTAATGAGACCCCCCCCCATTTTTAAAGCATATACTAGCAAACTATTTGAATCTAAGATACACAAGCACACTGTCGTGGCTATTGTCCCCTGGGAATTTCTTCCCCTCTGTGAACTACTTTCCACTGTAAGGTTTAATAATGCCCTCCCCCTTATTTATTAACAAGCATGTCTCTTGAGAGTCTGAGGGAATCTTCCAGAACATGAGGTTCACTGCAAAAGGATATAGGCAGACCATAATACCATGAAGTATCACGAAGCTGCCCTGGATGGAGTGTGAGTTCATTCAAACCACTCAGGACTCAGAGAAGATATTCCCCAGTTTCCCAAGCCTCAGCACTGCATTGCAGATTTCACTGTGAGCACAAGCAGTAATCCAGCATAAAATCCCTTGTCCCATAAGAAGTTACCAGCATATTGGATGTAATGGTTTCATCCAGGTGTCCCTCACAAACAAATGTGTTCTGAATGCTCGATCCCCAGGTGATGGCCATTTGGGTATTGGAACCTTGTTGGAGGTGAGTTGTTGGGGACGGGCTTATGGGTGTTATAAACCAGCTTCCTCTTGCCAGTGTTTGGCACACCTTCCTGCTGCTGTTTGCAGTGCTGTGGCGACGGTGATGTCCACCTTCTGCTCATTCCGTCGTTTTCCCTGCCACCATGGAGCTTCCTTCAAATCTGTAAGCCAAAATAAGTCCATTCCTCCCATCAGCCACTTTTGGATTCTTTGTTGCAGCAATGAGAAAGCTGACTGCAACATTGGACAAATAAGGGCCTAGGAAGAGACGAAGATCTGGCCTCTCTCTCTCTCTCTTTTTTGTAGATGATTAAGAAAAAGGAACGAATTTGTAGTCGGCATGATTTCTGGTAGATGTAAGAAAGCAGAGTTATCTGGGGTCCAAAGAGACCACAATGAAGAGGGGGTAATGGCAGGAACACCAGACATCTGCAACCCCCCTTGTTTGCCAAATACTCTGATCTTTCCTGCATGGTCTTGGTGGAGAGATGGGCAGCCCACACGTGGAAGGCACTTCACCTGATTCCAGACACAGTCTGCCACTTGCTGGGGACATCTGTCATGTTCCTGGTAAATCACCATAGCTCAGGACCTCTACATCCTCTGCTTTAAAAGGGGGAAATGATAAATCCAATCTTCTACCAGTTGCCTGTGGCTGTTGTAACAAATTACCTTGGGCTTGGTGGCTTCAGCCATAGAAGTCATCTTCTCATAGTCCTGCAGGCCTAAGTCCAAAATGAAGGTATGGACAGGCCACGGTCTTAGCTGGGGCTCATGGGAGCATCCTTTCTCACCTCTCCAGCTCTTGGTGGTGGCCAGAAACCCTGCTGTTCCTCCACTTCTAGATAAATCTCTCCAATGTCTGTTCTCATGGGTATGTCTTGGTGCTGTTTTTCTGTCATGTGTGCAGTGTGTTTAGGGCTCGCCCTCATCCAGTGTGGCCTCTTCTTGTTACCTTGTCTTAGTCACATCTGCAAAGACCTTTTCAAACAGGTCACAGTCACAGGTACCACGGTGTGACAGCTCATCTTGTTAACTTGATGTGATTTAGCATCAAATCACCATGGTAACAAACCTCTGGGTGGGGGGGGGAGTGCAGTGTCTAGATTAGATTGGATTGGGAAGACCCTTACTATGGGTCATATCATCCCACGCACGGGGCTCCAGACTGAATGACAAGGGGAAAGCAAAGCGAGCATCATCAGCATCTGTCTGCTTCCTGACTATGGATGCAAAGGGATCAGCCAGCTTCCTGCCCTCACGCCTCCCTGTGATGATGGACTGTAACACACCCTGCTTACCAACAGCAGCAAGGACAGTAACTAATACACACAGGTTAAGGCTTGGACACATCTCTGAAGGACTTAGCCCTGTGTGTCTCTTGTTAGTCCTGTAGAAGAAGATTCTGGAAATGCATCAGGGAGGTGTCCATGCAAGGCTCCAACTGGGGAGCTGAGTAACGGGAGAGCCTTGGGTGTCAGGACCAGACCCCAGGAAGCTCCCTGAGGTTGATTCTAGGCAGAGGGTAAACATAACTCCTCTACCTTCACCCCCAAGAGCCTTTTGTGCTTTTATGTAAATTTCCTTTTTTTGGCACACGTACATATGTGTGGTGTGAAGGCCAGAGAAAATTTTTGGGTATTCTTTTCTTATTGTGCTTGCTCAGAGTATTTCCTTGAGACAAAGTCTCTCCCTCAACTCAAAGCTACTGTCAGTCAGCTGGCCCTAGCTATTCTCTTGTTTTCAGGGGTGTGACCACACCCAGCTTTTTAAGTGGGTTCTGAGAAGTTGAACTTGGAGGTCTCAGGCCCAGAGAGGCTCATGCTTACTTAAGTTGCAAGTGCTTTTAACCGGTGAGCCATCTCCCCAGCCCATCTGTATATTTCTTCAACCTGATCTCTGAGGAATTTGGCCTTGCGCTGGGTAGCAGGCTAGGCTATGGTACTTCTTATGTTAGGATTCCCATGGTACACACACGTAGGTCCGTGGTTTTTAAAAGATTTGCAGAGTTGTGCCCCCATCCGTACAATCAGCTCAGAACCCTTTTCATTGCCCCACAAAGAAATTCTGCTTCCCCTAGCTACCGCCCCTCCCCACCTGGGCTCTTGCTAAGTTGCTCTCTGGCTCTGTGGATTTACTGATTCCTTTCACTTAGCATAATGTTTCTGAGGCTCATCCTTGCTGTAGCATGTGCCAGCGTTTCATTTTTATTGCCAAATGATTGCAGTCCTCTTGAGTTGAGTGGTACAATTACTGAGTAGGAATCATAAACTAGAATGGCTATATCACAGAGCACTTCCTACGATCTAAGTACGGCTCTAATTACACACATTATTTCAAGTGAGCTGCCTTCAGAGGTGGGACAGGCTAAATAAATGGGTGCAATGGACCTGGAGAGAACTGTTGCAAGCCGTGCTCGATCCTGGTCCAGCGCGGGCGGATGCAGCCTGCATTCAGCAACACTGATTGCTGCCTTGTGGTCGTGGATTGCTGGATTGTCTGCTCCTTTCAGAGGAAGCCAGGAATCCAGATTTGTTGGTGTGAAATCTCTTGATTGATAAATATGGACAATAAACAACACTCATCGTAAGGCCAGATTCAGGCAAAGGGCTTCTGGCAGCTAGCAATCTCTACTGTCAAAGCATCGAGATGGCTCCCAGGAGCAGAGGCTCACACACACCCTCTTGGAAACCTCTGAGCCAGTCTGGGAAGTCAGGGTGGCCAGCTCACACTGATTACCTAGATTGTCCCAGTCATAAAACCAGAATCCCAACATACCAGGAACCTCCTTGATCCTGGGAAAACTGGGATGATTGGTCATCCTACTTTGAGATCACCTTCCAGGACTGTGGGGATTCTACATGTGAGGCATTGTGGCTGCTCACTGGGAGCTCATCAGTCCTCAGAAGTCACTGGCATACCCTCCAGGGTCAACAATGCCATTCAATGCCTCCTTTTTTTAAATCATATTTGATTTCTGGTTGTTCTAAAGGATGAAGCCACAACCATGACCACAGTGCCACCATCACCACCACCATCATCACCACCACTGGTAGCATCACCACTGTCAACAGGATCATCACCACCATCACCACCACTCTATCACCATCGCCACCACAATCATCTCCACCATCATCACCACCACTGGCAGCATCACCACTGTCAACAGGATCGTCACCACCATCACCACCACTCTATCATCACCATCACGAAAATCATCATCACCTTTTCTTCTTCACCTTGCAATAAATATTTTCCTATTACAGACTAGTCATGGAGAGATGGACTCAAGGAACAAAGGGATGTGGGTTCTGGCCCCATATTCGTAGTTCCCAAGCTGTGTAATCTTGGCACACTGGCTCTGCTCATGGACATCTGGCCTCTCACTCATAGAAAGAGGCAGAGCTGTTGGGAGCAGCAAACGAAACAATGGTGATGGAGTGCTTAGCCCAGGGCCTGCACTCAGTTGATATAGTCGTTATCACAGGAGACACAAAGCCTGGCAGGATTCTGTCTTTTATGATGTCACATGACTGCCATACCGGGCAGGTTCAGCCTCCAGACATGCTTGCTGGTTTTTGCTCTGATGCTCTCTGGTTAGCTCCCCAGAATCACACAGCCACAGTGGGGTGGGGTGATGATAATGTGTGGCCCTGAGGAGGACTGTCCACTAACAAATGTAGCTTCAGAGAAAGCATTTCACACACTGTGAGCACATTTTCATAGAGTCCTGAGCACGCGTGAGGAAGGGGAAGTGGCTCTGTGGTCACTTGAGTACCAGGAAGGGCAAGCAGGCCAGCTGTGCCGAATGTCCCACACTGGGTTTCTATGCAGTGCTGGAAGCTTCCAATGGTTTGGGGGACATGAAGGAATTTCCACATTCCCCATGGTGTCTCCATAGGAAACTCATTTTATAAATAATGCCAATTAAAACACCCCCAAATTATGGGGTAATTTCTTTTCTTGTGCTGACTCGGATAGTCCCAGCACTGCTGCCTAGATGTAGAAGGCTGCGAGAAATCAGGCCATGCAAAGGCAAAGGTCCCTGCGGGGAACTTCCACTTGGCCAACTGGGGTGTCCTCGGCAGGGGAGGCCTCATTTCAGCCAGAGTGATTTCCAGGAGCAGGGAAAGTGGGGGTGAGGGCATTGAGGAGATGCTTTGAAAACAAGACCACAGACTTGACTTAGAACTGCAGTACAAGGTAAAAGACAGTTTGCACAACCTCTTAGCTAGTCCTGGCTTTGGGAGTAGGCCCAGAGAAAGACAATGAAATCAGAATGACCGGCTGTGAGACCTTGGGTAAGTAACTACCTCACTGAGCCTCAACTTTCTCGGGAGATATTAAATGCAACACAGAGCAGGTGCTGCTATTGCTGCGTGGGATTTTTGCGGAACACGGGAAGACTTTCTAGTAACTGAGTCAAGTGAACAGGAAGTGGAGGAGGAAACCTCCAAACAGAATGACCATGTGACCCGCAGTTCTACTCTGGGAATGCATCAAAAGGAAGCAGAACAGAAATGTTGAAGTGAGGCCTGCAGGCCACACTCACCGCAACCCACTGTCACCAAGATTACCAAGAAATGGGGCCAAGCACAGGGCCCACAGCTGAACGATGAAGAAAATCTACACAATATTGTTCAGCCATACGAGAAAGAAATCCAAACATTTTCAACAATGTAGATGAACCAGGAGGACACCATGCTGTGTGACATAGACAGGCGCACAGCAGACAGGCCAGGGGTCCCTCTGCAGAAGGGGCCCAGACACTCTTCAAGACGCCCTTTCCAAGTCAGCAGGCCAGGCACATTCCCACTTCATGGTTGGGCACTGGATGTTCCTCTTACCTGGAGTGCTAACTTACACGAAGACCTGATTTTCTGAGACAAGGTCTTGCTCTCACACCTTCTACTAGATGAGCTAGCCAGTGATCCACAGGGATCTTCCTATCTCTGCTTCTCTAGCACTGGGATCACTGGTATGTGCCGCCATGCCTGGCTTTTATGCGGGTTCTGGGGATCTGAAATCAGGTCCCCATGCTTACAAAGCAAGCACTGAGTCATCTCACCAGCACAAAGGTTTTTTATTTATTTATTTTTTAAACAAAGGTGCATAAAGGAATTCTGAACCTACCCAGTGAGGGTTGAAGAAGAGGCGGAGCTTGACTTCTTCATGAATGGGAGATAAGGCTTGTGTGTGTGTGGGGGGGCAGAGTGTGAAGGATGACGGTGGGGGGCAGAGTACGAGGCCACTCTGAGTGGCAGTGGGTCACTTGGGACATTCCCCATCAGGTTTGGACCTTTGTAGCTGCTTGTAAATAATGGCGAACTCCTGCTCAGAGAAGTCTGAGAGCAAAGCTACTGTGCTGCAAAGTTCTCAGCGCCATGTCCTGGCTTCTGGGTTCACTTTGGAGTCAGAATCCACACCTTGAGTCTCCTAGGCTGTTCCCTCACTGTGCTGCCTTCCCAGGAAGGTTATGCTTTGCTTCAGGTGCCTGGGATTCATGCAGATTTCTTGTTCTCCTATGTGACCTGCTGACAGGTGGCCTGCCAAAGGGAAAAGGGAGCCTGCCTGCCAGTGAGTTTGGAAGGCAAGAAGAATACTATTCAATAAAATTAATGAATGTGCTGATTTTGACCTTTTAAAATTCCATGACAAAATCCAGATGGAGGTAAAAAGTCATTTCATCTAGCTGTTCTTATATTAATTTCTAAAGAAAAATACCAGGATTAATTTTCATTCAAATCTATACATACCTAAGGTTCTCATAAAGCAGATTTCATTAGCTATTCTCTTTCATTTCTACTTTCAAAATTTTTTGGTATGTGGCAACTTTGGCTTTGGAGATGCTGCTCCTGAGCACAGTGGGACTTCTGGAAACTTCCTTTCCTATCCTTCATTTTGTACTTTTCATGTTAAGCAAGCCAGTGTTTGAGATAATGCTGGCAACACATTTGGAAGAGAATTTCAGATATGACCACAGACTTGCTTTCAAATATCGGCCCTGAGTCATAGATCACTCTCCCTTTTTGCTGGTGGTGTGCTTCCCTAACCCGGAGGGTCTCTTAATGAGACACCGTGGGAACTAGACAGACAGTTTCCTTGGCTAGGCAGACAGACATGAAGAAGGATCCTTGGTCAGTGGCTATATTCTAAAGTGCCCCAAGATGGTGACCCAAGATGACGGGTGCAGAGGACAGTCGGCTTTCTAGTTTGTCTCCCTTGAGAACAAAGGGCAGTTTCCTGCTGATGGACTTGCTTGGTGGGCTCTCTGGGATCCTTGCAGTGCATTGTGGGCTAACCAGTGCCTTCGTGTGTTTAAGCTGACCAAATTTGGAATCTGTACCAGAGGGCTTCCATCATTCAATAAAAACCCAGTTCCCACTGGGGCAGCGAGAGCCCTCCTCCATGAGGACCTGTGCTCTCTCTGTTTCCTCTTCCTCTTCCTTTAAAATAAACTTTGTTCTTTTAAACTCTTTTCCTGCCAGGTGTGGTATTGCAGCTTTTAATCCCAGCACTCAGGAGGCAGAGGTAGGAGGATCACTGTGAGTTCAAGGCCAGCCTGGGGCTACAGAGTGAATTCTGGGTCAGCCAGGGCTCAGTAAAACCCTGCCTCAAAAAACCGAAATAAATACATTAAACTAAATGAAATTAAATTATTTAAACAAACTCTGTTCCTTTCTTTTAAATCTTTAGTTGGCAGAGAAAATGAGCCCCAGTCCTTAGGCAGCAACGCTAGGATGGAGGGCAGCAATGAATGCCAAGAGTGACGTGGGCGGAAGTTGCTCACAGCTCATACAGTTGCTTGCTGATCATTCCTGCCTCAAGGCTCCTTCAGAGGGGAAGGCCCAACAGGAACACCATGAATGACAAGCCATTCAGAAAGGCTCAGGGAAAGAAGAAGTCAAAGCCCTTGGTTTGGTGCCAAGTCCTAAAACGTCAGGAAGACCAGTGAATGCCAGACAGTTGGAACCCCCACCGCAACCGACGAGTGGCTCCTGGTGCTTTAGTCTGACACTTGGCTTTGCACACTTCCAGGCGCACACTCATCCCTGAGCTACCTCTCTAGCCTGGAAAGTTGACTTTGCTTGGTTTTTCAGACAGGAGCAGCTGGGGATGCTCAGAAGTTGTAGTTTCACGCTTCACAAGGGCGCGGTGTAAGGAGGCAGCATTCATCAGCTCACCGGGCAGATGTTGCCTATTTCCCAAGAGAAGACAGCTACCTATGCAAGGGAGTTCTAATTCACATTGTTCGGGTCAATAATGTGGCTCTTTCCTCAGGATCCAGTGGGTGACAAGAGAGTCCAAGAGCATTGTCAGAGCCATCTTTCTACATCAGCAGCAGGCTTTCCACATGAAGCCTGACCTCCCATCTTCCCGATTTTCTTAATGAGAGTTGAGTAGATTCAAGGAGTGTCTAAGATGGATTATTTTGAATCCCCAAATTCAGTTTGGAACATTGTGAACATCTGAGCAGCACTTACTGAGGGGTAAATTCCCAGGGGCCTCACCCAGGGACCTACAGACACAGACACAGCCCTTCACATTTACCCTCACCCTCTGGAATGCTTAGCAACAGTCATGGTCTTTGTGGGAGGGTAAATTATAAAAGAATAAGGGTAGGGATGGGGAGGTGGCTCCATTGGCAAAGTGCTTGCTTTGCATGGATGAGGACCTGTGTTTTATCCCCAGCATAAATGTGAAAAATAGCCAGGTATAGTAGAAGGGAGACAGACAGAAGGATCTCTGGATCTTAGCCAGTCTAGACTATTTGTCAAATTTCAGGCTAGTGAGAAATCTTGGCCAAAAAGGTGGATGGTGCCTGAGGAACAATCCCCAAGGTTGCCCTCTGGCTCCCTCATGCATGAGCATGCATATGCATCCCTCAGCACACATACAAAGTGAAGGTGGGTCCTTCCATGAAGAGGACTCTGAGAAGTTAAAGGAAACTGGGAAAATTCAGAGCCCAGATGTGAGACTGAGCATACATGCCTGGCTGTGGCTTTTTCCTGTGTAGGTGTGTAGGCGTACATTTGTGTGGGGTGCAAACGCATGGGTGTGTGCACGTGGAGGTCAGAGGTAGATATGGGGGGGGGTCTCCCTTGTCTACTTTCCACTTTTACCAAGACAGGGTCTCTCACTTGAATACAGATCACTAAGTGAGTTCTGAGTCAGCCTGGGCTCAGTGAGACCCTGCCTTGAAAAAAAAAAAACCAAAATAAATAAATAAATAATAAACTCTTTCCCTGTCTTTTCAATCTTTAATTGGCAGAGAAAATGAGCCCCAATCAGTTTGCTGATTCAACTATTCCTAGCCCAGCAGCTTGCCCAGGCATCCTCTCTCTGCCTCCCACATCCTGGGATTCTAGTACCACCATGTCTGCCAGCATCTATGTGGGTCCTCAGGGTTAGGACGCTGGTCCTCACACTTGTGTGGCAAGTACTTTACCCACCAAACCATATCCCCATCAAGCTTTTCATTTCTGACTTTTAAACAGGTTCTCATTAGGACATATTAGTTAACCATGATGATGTGTTTCATTATGACATGTCATGCATGCATGTAATGTATTTTGATCGTATTCACTTTATTACTTTCTCTCATCCCCTCCCAGGCCTGTGAAACCCCTTCCTCTTCCCAACTAGTCCCGTGTCTACTTTGAAGTCTTTTTTTTGTGACCCACTGAGTTTAATTAGGGTTGCTTGCCTGAGCATAGACGGAGGGTCATTTATTGGAACATAGGCTGCTTGCCAGTGACTGCACCATCGATGAAAATGTTTCTCCTTTCTCCAGCAACCATTAATGCCATAAATCCTCATGGAGGGCTGTAAGCTGTGAGCCCTTCCCACTAGCAACCACCATGTCTTTTCTTTTTTGTAAAGAAACTGTAAGGAGGCACTCTGAGACAGCAGAGCCTGAACCCCTTTATACCCACCCCCTGCTGGCAGTATATGATCTCTCCTTAGACATATTCTGTGAAAGATCTGGTCACCAGAGTCCCCGCTGCACAGAGTAAGGTACTAGCTGGACAGTGAGGCCCAGTGACTCTGTGTGGGACCCTGCTGAGAGGCATGGAGGACACAGGGTTAAAGGAAAGTTGAGACTGGCCTGGAACACCGATAATCTCATCCTGAGACCAGCAGGAGTTCGGCTGTCTACTTCCCTCCCCAACCTCCAGCCACCTGGCAGGCCCCAGCAAACCCTAATGAGTTCAGGCAATTCAAGGCCTGAGTTTTCTTGAGTTCACATAATTCAGCTATAAGGTTATAACAAGGCCCAGGCAACAAGAAAGTCCTTCCAGCTTATCTATGCAGATGGCCCCTGCCAATCCTTTCATGAGATAGCCACAGGCCACCATGCCCCCACCAATCCCCTTGCTGCTTATCCCTTGCCTCTACTTTCTTCTACATAAAGGCACCTTCCCAAACCTAATAAATGAGCCTTTCACTGCAAATGTCTCCTAGGTGTCTATGCCCATTATACTCACGGCTGCCCAAGACTTTTCCCACCTCGCTCTGCAGATGAACAGGGGTGTCAGTGTGCAATGACCTCACAAGTAATCCGTGGACCCACAACTCTGCTGCTGATTTCTTCTCAGAAACGCCACAGCCCTTCACCCACTGCCCCTCCCAACTACCACCACATGGTACTAATCCTGTGGGATCAGCTACCTTGAACACCTATCTTACACGAAGACATGAACGTCCCAAGTGTTTCTTACACCCCCCAGTGCTTCTACTCCCAGTACCCACACACCCTTGGTTCTTCCATTCAGACCCTGCCCTCGGCCCCCTAAGCCTGATGAGGTCAAGGCAGGAAGGCCCTGGCATGGACACCTGCTGCTGCTCAGCCTCAGGCCAGGCAGGAGACAATGCAGTCCAAGCTCCACTGAGACAAACTAGAGTGGCTTAGTGGTCATCATTTGTGGTGGTTTCAATATGTCCCTCACAGCCGTTTTGACTAAGATTAAGCTTCCTACTTAAGTCTCCTGTGGGTAGAACCCTGCAGGAGGAGGTGTGTCACTGGGACAGATCCTGAGTCCAGTCCTAACAGGTGTGTGGAGAGCCAGCTTAAGCTCTGGCCCTTTGTGCTTGCTGGTGTTGGCTGTTCTCCCTCTGCTGTGAATGCTGAAGAGAGCCATCTTCTTCTGCCATGATGGAGTTTCCTCTGGAATCTGTAAGCCTGAAATAACTCTTTCCTCCCACAAGCTGTTTCTGTTCTGGTGTTTGTCCAAGCAATGAGAAGCTAACTGTAAGCATTATTCTAACTGCTGTGGAGGCAGGAGGTGGATGGAAGGATACAGGTTTTGCTGGGGCTCTTGGGAGGAGTGTTCTCAGGACTTGTTTTTGCTCCTTCCCAAGCAGTACTCATGGACTCAGCCACTCTGCCTGCATGGTAAACCATCAGAGAGGCTTCATGTTCCCAGCCTCTTCCCTGTGTTTAAGAAGTGGCTTGTTTGGACTGGAGGCCTGCACTATGGAGGGAATGCCTGGTACTAAAGACCTAGTCAAAAGCCTATGGTGGGGGAGGTCATGAGCCCTAGGGGAGTAACACCTGCTGTTGCCTGGCTAAATGCATATATTATGCCAACCAAATGGCCTTACAAGCACTTAAAAAAAAGCATGCCCAAATAATAATGCTATTCTCACTCTTGGATTCAGAAACTTCCCTTTTTCAGATGGCTGTGACCACTGGGATAATGCAAAAGACACCTTGGTGCTGAGAAAAAACAACAGTGGAGTATTCAGCATGGGGACATCTCTATCACACTTCCCGAGGCTCAGGGTCTATGGTGGAAGAGGTGGAGGAAAGATTGTAAGAGCCAAAGGAAGGGTAGGACTGCTCACCACGCAAACTTCCAGACACCAAATGGGCTTGATATGATTTTGCAATATCTGATAATATCTACACATAATGGGAGGAAACGATGATGACACCAAAACAAAACAGAGACTAATTGAGAGGGGGGAAATATGGGGGATGGTGGGAGAGGGGAGGGAGTCATAATGGTTTTTGGTCTATAATTATGGAAGCTATCAATAAAGAGTTAAAAAAAAGAAGTGGCTTGTGAGTAGTAGTGTTGAAGTGAGAACTTCCCTCATAGGCAAGCTCCCTTCCAGGAACCCTCTATGGAACTTTCCTGAACTTTATTTGTTTCAAAGGCTGGTGCAGCTATCTCCCTGGCTGCAAAGTGACAACGAGGATTGGCTTTCTGTTCAGTGATATTCTCCTCCTTGAAACTTCTCATCTGTAGCCAGGCCTGGAGTGAGGTCTATCATCCCAGTTATTCTGGAAGCAGGGACTGGGAGGATCACAAGGTCAAGGCCTGTCTGGATTTAAGAGTGAGTTTAAGGTCAGCCTGAGTAACTTAGTAAAACTGTGTCTCAAAATAAAAAAAAAGAAAAAATAGAAAGAGGGCTGGGTCATATCTCAGTGGTAGCGAGCACAGTACTGAAAACTTTAATTTAAAAGCTCCTTATTTTGTAGTTAAGCTATAGTCACATTACTAGTCACTCCAATCAGAGTCTACATTTTGGCTGGCTATAAACATACAATGTCTCTTTCTAGGACAAAAGAATTGCCTTCTGTGTGATTACTTTTGTTTTACAGAGAGGAACTGACTCCCCACCAAAGATTTTTTTAATATTTTCCCACCAAAGATTTTTGTCAATTCTAAATGCTAAGAACATTATTTTCCTCAAGACATGGTCTCACTCTAGCCCAGGCTTGTCTCAAACTCAAGGTGAACCTCCAGCCTCAGCCTCCAAGTGCTGGGACTAAAGGCATGGGGCACCATGCCCAGCTAACAACATTTTTTTTGATTGGAAGTGCCTCTGAGACTCCTCATTTACTGTTTCTTTGTTAGAGAATCACTCAGGGTGCTCTAGAGTAACAGAACCAACAGAATGAATTGTAGTAAAAAGGGAGGATCTATTGAATTACCTCACAGTAGTCCCACAATTGCAGTCTGCAAGCCCAAGAGTCAAGGAATGGGTAGCCACATGGCTGGATACCTCAGCCATCCCATGCAGCACTGAAGCCTAAAGGCTTCCTGGGGAGCAACTGGTCTTCAGTCCAGGATGGAAGGCTGAAGCTTCGTTCCAATGCTAACAGAGATGCATGCCAAGCACCAGCAGCCAGGCAGGCAGGAAGGCAAGAGGAGAGAGAGATTTCTCCCCTTTTATATACCCTTAGGGTAGAGTCTTGCAACCCTACCCCAGACTTGTTGGTTTCTTGAGTCTGGAATTTCCTTCCCATACCCCCCTCCCAGAAAGGCATGTTCATTTCTAACTTCCCTGAGCTTCCTTACATCCTGTCCCCTACTGAGAGGCTGCCTTCCTGTGAATAATATCAGAGACTCACCCAAGATTACTAAAAATGTCAAGTTGACATCAAAGCTTAACCATCACAAGAAGTTTCTTATTTATGTTTGGAGTTGTATGATGCTTAGACTTGTCTCCAAATTATGATCATCCTGCCTCAGCCTCCTGGGCTTACAGGTGTGTACCATGACACACTGATCACCACAGTTGCTAATTCTCCATGCTGTGTTCGATAGTCAAGGTCAAGCTATGAGGTCCTGAGAAGAGAGATGCTGTGTTACAGGAGCATCTAAACCCAGTGCCCATTGGGCCCTCAGTGGCCTGGCCATCATTGACCATTGGAGGAATTCATTTGCAGTAACTTGTAGACAAAAGAGTTCTGGGTGTGACATTAGTAGTCATTTCACTCCATTGTGAAGGCACGGCAAAAACACAATCACCACAATAATGATGCCTCATTTCAAGAAGGACTCTCATGCTGAAAATGGGCTGTATTAGTCAGGGTTCTCTAGAGGAAGCAGAGTTGACAGAATGGATTGTAGTAAAAGGGAATTTATTGGGGTGGCTTACGACAGTCCAACAATAGCAGTCTGCGGGCCCACAGGTGAAGGAACCAGTAGCTTTTCAGTCCACGTGGCTGGAGGCCTCAGCAGTCCCAATCCAGCCCAGAAGGCCTGATGGCTCCCTTGGGAGTGGCTGCTCTTCAAGTCCACGATGTGAGGCCGAGGAAACTGGGTTCCGATGTCCAGGAAGAGTAGGAGAGCAGGATGCGAGTGCAAGTCACAAACAAGCACCAGCAGCCAACAAGCAGGGAGGCAAGGAGAGTATTTCTTCCCCTTTATATAGCTTTAGGGTGGGGTTTTGCAACCCTTCCCCAGACTTAATGGCTTCCTGAGTCTCTGGAATTTTTTTCCTGCCCTGCCCACACAAGAAAGGATGTTTTGGTTCTAGCTTCTTTGAACTTCTTTACATCCTTCCCCCTACTGAGAGGCTGCCTTCCTGTAAACATCCTGAGACCTACCCAAGATAATTAAAAAATCAAGTTGACAACAAAACCTAACCATCACATGGGCCATACTAATATCTTATAACCGTCCTGCTTTTTCAAAGAATTTGAATCCCTTTTTCTTTTGAAATGGGCAGGATATGATCTGGGCACTGGTATTGGTGTGTGTTCTGGGATGTAAATCTTTAAGCTTTTACTCTAAAGGACCATATGGCAAATATTTTAGGGTTTGTGAGAAGACAGGCAAAACTGAGCCTATTAAGTAGTGACATGTAGCTGTGTAAAATGTAGAAAGTAGACTTTAAAATATTAAAACCACTGTTACCTTGCATGGGCACAAGGTCAAGCATCAGATAGCATATGGCCTGCTGGGAACAAGCAGACCTGTAATTGGCAGCTGGTCTTGGTAGGTGTGACAGTTGTCTTCATATTGTTGGCATAAAGCACTCAACCTAAAGCAGCTGGTGGGAGGTAAGGGTTTATTTTGGCTTACAGTCTTGAGATGAAGCTCCATGATGGCAGGGAAAGCATGGCATGAGCAAAGGCTGGACCTCACCTATACCACAACACACAGAACAGCAGCAGGTAGTAAGCCCAATACTGGTAAGCTAGAGGATACTAAACCCCAAGACCCACCCTGAAACACACTTCCTCCAGCAAGGCTCCACCTCACAAATGGCCATCAGCTGTGGAGCAAGCATTCAGAATACAGGAGTTTATCAGGGACAGCCAATTCAAACCACCACAGTGGTACATGCCTGGAGCCCCAGCACTAGGGAGCTTGAGATGGGAGGGTTGAGATTTTTGAGGCCAGCCAAGGCTGCATTTGAGTTTAAGGCCAGTTAAGAAACTGTCTAATAAACTGGGCAGATATGTGGCTTAGGGATCAAAGACTTGCCAATTATGTGCAAGGCTCTGGATTGAGCCTTTGCCTTAAAAAATTATATTAAGGAATCACTCCCCACCTTCAATCTGTTTACAAGTCCTATGGCAGATAATGTGTAGTAGATGTGGGTTGTCTCTGTCAATACGTACTTCTTACTTTACAGTGAAAGCCAGACTTTCCCATGAGGCACCATGCAGTACAATTCCGTACCTGTCCCAGGTGACATACCTCCAATCACTGCAGTTCCCATAACCTTTACTGTAAGCAGGTAGCTCTCATCAACGAGTGAACAAAGCTCATCTGTAGCTTGCAACACAGCCACATCCTAAATGAGGCAGCGCACTGTGCTTCCCAGTCCAATGTGATTTGCCTAAGTTGTACATTTCTGCTGTGTTTGCTGACCACCGAGAACCTTCTGGATTGCAATACTGACCTATGCACACCATCCTAGTGAAAGGTGTTGAAGAAGTCACCTTTCTCAAGCATGGAGTAGGGAGAAGGAAGGAGCTGAGAGGGTTCCTCAGGAGTCACATGGCACAGAGTCCCCTATCATGTTGGCAGCGCCAATAATCAAGAACAATTTTTTTCTTTTTTCTTTTTCCAAGGTAGGGTCTCACTCAGGCCCAGGCTGACTTGGAATTCACTATCTAGTCTCAGGTGCCTTGCACTCATGGAGATGCTCCTACCTCTGCCTCCCGCATGCTGGGATTAAAGGTGTGTGCCACCACGCCCAGCTCAAGAACAATTTTTGTTGACTCTGGTTCCTGAGATTTAGGGGCTACTTGGTGCTGTAGCCTAGCCCAGCTCATTCTGTTATATTCCCAAAGCGACCTAAGGTTCTTATAAATAGAAACAGAAAATGAGAACTGTTCAGCTTAGAGAAGAGAAGGGGTTCCGTGTGAGGATGCAGCCAGCATCTTGATGGCGTATGACAGAGGCTAAACTAATGAAACACAATGTTCCAGTGCCCGTGACAGAGAAGACAAGAGGCAAACAAAACCAAACCACTGCCTCCATGAGGGAAACAAGCGTACCACCTGCCAGCTAAGCACGTTAACTTCCACGACATCATGGCTTACCATAGCAAGGGGGACGATGGCGACCAGGTCCTTCTGGCTGATGAAGATCTCAGACACAGCAATGTCTGTGGTCCCCTTCTGTGGATACTCCACCTGCCATGTGATGGGCTGCGTCCCAGAGAGACTGCTGAAGCTGGTGACTTCAAAGTTCATCTGTACAACTTCATTGAATAGACCGCTGCTTCTGGCAGGGAATGGAAGAAAATGGCTTTAACCCGAGGTTATTCCTAAGGACCCTTCTCTCTCTCCACCCCTCCCGCACAATTATGCTCAGACTATAAGGACAAAGGACCTGCCTCTCAGGATGGCATGCAGCACAGGAGACTTGCTTTTACTTTCAAGTTAGAGCAGGCAGCTGGGTAGAGCTGCACCCACAAGCCGCAGAGCTGGGAAAAGAGTCAACACTGAGCAACAGCATGTGAATTGATGAGTCTTGACTGATTGTAACCAGACATTCTGACAGTGGATATCTCAGTTGCCTGATATGTGCAGCATGAGCCCGGAGACCTCTGAACTGAGACTTCCAATTCAAAACATGAGATGTTGTGTGTGTGTGGGGGGGTCAGACAACACAACCTGCACCACCTTTTAGCTGGCAGCCTCTTCTCTGCAACTTTGATGAAGGAGTCCATCTGAGAAAGTTTCACTAACGGATGCCAAATAATGCAAGGAATCTCTAGGAGAACTGCTGCATGCAGAGATAACACACAGGAAAGTGCCCAGCCTCTAAAAAGGCCGTCACTGAAGACACTGTCACCACAACGTGGTGGCAGGAACCCCTCCTTATAGCTTCCTTATAGCTCACCAGGCAAGCTCAGCTCTTTTCCCAGCTGCTGCTGCATACACCGTGCTGCTCCTGAGTATGAGTCCGACCAGTAGAAAGTCTACTGAAGGCTGTAGCTAGCTACAAGGGGACTTAGGACACAGTGGCAAGCTGAAGCTAGCTGCAGGGAGCTGAGAACATGTAGCTGCAAGGCGGCCAAGAAAGAATGCAGGTGTCCAGTCCCTGAGACCCCAAGCATGCTGAAAAGCATCAGCAGGCTTGGGCTCCTCCACGTGTCTTATGTGCTTCCTCGGTCTTTCTGGGAGAACACTGACAGAGGTGCTATGACCGAGGTGGAAGATGCCAGTCCTAAACAAGCTGCAGTGTGTTGAGAGCCTTCAGGACCCCGAGGGCTTGAAGGGCAGGAGACAGTGATGGACATGGGGTTAGGGTTGGTCTCTGAGGTCTCTGCCCCAAACATCCTAGTGCTGTAGTGAGGACAGCTGCAGTTGGCAAGATGCTACGACAGGGAATCCAGGGGGCATTTCCTTCAGCGTGCAAGAGAAGTAAAAGACAGAAGAATGGAAGTGAAAGAGAGAAGGCAGAAGACCTAAATCATAACCGATGAGGCTGGTGGGATGGTTTGGCGGGTAAAGTGCTTGCCACAAAGCATGGGACCCATATTCAGACCCCAGCACCCATGTAGAAGCCAGTGTGGCAGCACATGCCTGTAATCCAAGTTCTGGGAGGTGGAAACAGGAGGGGTCCCAGGGATTTCTGGTTAGCTAGTTGAACTGAATCCTTGAGATCCAGGTTCAGCGAGAGACCTTTTCTCAAAAAATAAGGTAGAGAGGGTGGCACATGCCTTTAATTCCAGCACTCAGGATGCAGAGGTAGGATGATCGCCATGAGTTTGAGTCCACCATGAGACCACATAATGAATTCCTGGTCAGCCTTGGCTAGAGTGAGAGCCTACCTTGAAAAATAAAAAAGAATGGCAGAGAGCCACCATGGATCAAAGAAGACACCCAAGGTTGTCCTCTGATGCACATGTACCTACACACACACATTTGATTGCACATATGCATTCACACCACACACACACACACAAATGATCAAAAGAAAGTAGAATGCAAGGCTCACTAAGGAGAACAGCGAGAGCTGTGGTCTTTCAAGCACACATTTTGAGCACAAGCTGCTAGGTTACAGGTAGAATGACGAGACAACTCTGTTTCCCTACTGGCTAATGAGTGGATATGAGGGTCAAATGAACGAAGGCATATGTTCATGGCATGTGGAATGGAAGGAGGTACCAGCAAGCATCAACAAACATTTGTTGTTCTTTTTTGGTTGGTTTTATTTTTCTGACTTTGAGACAAGGTCATAATACATAGCTATGGCTGGCCTCAAAAAATGCAGTGAAACTCCTACCTTTGCCCATCCTGGGATGACAGTCATGTGCTACTATGCCAGCCAGCACTTGCAATGCTTGCTTTCAGTGGAACTGGTCTCCACAGTCATGCCCAAGGACTATAGACTGACTGGTAAAGCCACTGTGAACACATGTTCTTTAAGGCTGATTCATGGTCCCCCAAGGACAAACTACACCTTACTCAGAACATATCCCTGACAGAGACAGTTCACATGTTGTTGGTAAGTAGGGATGAAGAAAATAAAGGGTTTGCCTGTCATTCTGCCTGTGGCCAGTGGCTTTCCAGTGTCTCGGAGAAGACTGACATCTCCCCTGAGCATGTGCCTTGAGGAGGCCCAGAGCCCCTACTCCAGCTTAGTGGGACTGTGGTGGTAATGGAGTGATGAGGAGAGGAATTGAAACACTGAGACGGTTCCAGAGAGCACTGGGAACTCCCACTAGCTAAAATCAATAGTGTGGATTTACAGAAGTAACTCTTGAAAGAAAACTTCAAAATTGTCATTCAAAAGCTTTTGCTCAAAAGTAAATAAATTTCCCCAATAGTCACAATAAATCTTGGACCACTGAAAGGCCAATTTGCCAAGCCAACTGGATTCCAAGAAATGGAGCCTTGTAGTATGTTAAAAAGCCAAAGCAACCGGAGTTCTCCCACCGTGGGGGTAAGGGATTTGGGAGCCTCAGACACCAGCCACTGTTTCGGGTAGCTCTGTGCCTACAGAAACTCACAGGATGAGGAAATAAACCTTTTAACAGGGAAGCCACTTAGAAGAACAGGGTTGTCCACCTCAAGCTATATTTCACTAATTCTCCTTCATGAGTATTTCAGGAAGGCAAGTATACAATCCCCACCCCCAAGTTTTCACCCATGCCCCTTGCTGGGCGGGAGCTCTCCAGGGTGCTGAGGCATGTCAGTTTGAGCTGCAGGTTGAACAAATGCCTTACAATGACCAGGAATAAGTGGGGAAGAGGCTGCGAAATTAGACTCTCAGGCCAAACCAGGTGTGAGAGGACAGTGTTCCATGCCCAAGTGCACGTGCTGCTGTCTGATTCTTGTGACAGAACCTCTTTCGGAGTGCTGAGGGAGAAGGTCCGATGGGCTGAGATTAGCACACCACAGTCCAGTGGGCCAGGGAAGTATTTCAGAGCCTGGTCTCTTCTACGGGGAGTTGCCTCCTTTTTCTGAGTGCTCTGAATGAGGACATAGGGCAGAGTTCAGCTCAGGGACAACAGAGGAGCAGAGCACAACACTTGGATTAGATTCTGAGACTGGGCTAGAGCAAGGCCCTACCTTGAAACACCAAAAAATTATAATAATAAAAATAAAAACAAATGGGGGGCGGGCTGGGGGATGGCTCAGTGGGTAAAGGCACTTGCTGTGTAGGAATGAGGACCTGAGGGGCCTGGGACTCTCTGAGTTCAATTCTCCAGCACCCTCATGAACAGCCTGGCATGGCCTTGCATGTCTGTAACGCCAGTCTTGTATGTTGGGGTAGGGTGCAGACTGGAAAATTGTTGGGACTTGTGAAAATGGCAGGCTCCGGGATCATTGAGAGACTGTCTCAAGGAAGCATGTGGTGATGATAGAGGAAGACATCTGACCTTTTTCTCTGGTCTCTGCACATATGTGTATGGGGCATGCACATCTGCAACATACATGCATACAACACACACACACACACACACACACACCCCGCAATGCTACCCCCTCCAAAAAGGCAGGAGCTGGTGATAGCTCAGTCAAGGGCTTGCCTCCCTCACAAGGATGAGGGCCCGAGTTCAATCTGCAATACCCACATAAAATGTCAGGCCTGGTGGCACCCACTTATGATCCCAGGAGTCAGAAGGCAGAGAGAGAAGGATCCCTAGGCTTCACTGAACATTCATTCTAGCCAAGTGGTGAGCAAAGCCAAGGGATGACTCAGACTCAAAGGAGGCGGATGGAGTTCCTCAGGATGACACTTGAGGTCGTCCCCTGGCCTCCACCCATACACCTGTGTGCACCCCCAAACATGTGTATATGTATGCATACTGCACACAAAACAAAAACAAGGAAAAAAAGCCCTTCAGCTCCATGGCAGCCTGGGCACTGTCTTCTTCCTCCACGTGCCACACCATGGTGCTGACCCATGAAGGCACACCAAAATATTGTTAAATGAATTATGAATGAGATGCTTCAGGAACCTAGCTCCCTGGTACTCACTCTCTTTCCTTCCACTAGTTAAGTTAATATTAATTTCCACTCAGGAGGAGAGTTAGTGTCTCTGTTTCAGTGAAAAGGAGGGCGTGAGCATCCTTTGACACTATCAGCTTTTCCAGAAGGGTTGAACTGGTTCCAAGAAAAAAAACCCAAAAAGCAGAGCTTGTTGGAGGGCTTCCAGCAAAGACATGCTCCAAGGTCCACTCCTAAAACTTTGCATTTTCCAAATATCACAGAGGACAGACACTGGATCTGCTCCAAAGCTTGCTGTTGAATTTCATGCCTGCTAAGCTCTGCTAAATACATAATGAGGAGTTGAAATTAACTATGCAAAAGCGTAATTTACAGTTAATGTTCGTAATTGATGAGCTGCGGGTCTCTGTGGTACTGCTAACTGCCGAGACAAGAAAGCCCTAAAGGGAATAAAGGAAAGTTTTCACTTTTACAACAGAAGGCTTCCTCTACGCAGGGTCCCACACATCTACCCATCATCCATCCATCAGGCATTTAGCAAGCACAGATTTGTGTCAGGCACTGTTGGAAACTTGCAGGAGTGATTGCAGTGTTCTGGGGTGGATGGGAGGAACACTGAAAGGACCTCTCCGCCACCTGCTGTCCATTCCCCACTTACTGGGCTAAAGACACCGTGACAAGTCCAGCCCAGCTGGTGCAGGGCACAAGTCTTGAGGCTGCTCTGTGCTCCTACCAGGGTTCCTTTGGCACCTGGCGCAGTGATATTTTCCAAGCATCCAGGGCTCCACCACTGTGGTTGAGAAGTGCTATGGTTTGAAGGTGAAATGTCCCCCACAGGTTCATGGGTTTAAGCCCCTGCTCCCCAGCTGATGGCATTGTTTTGGAAGGCCATGGAATCTTTAGGAGATAGGGTCTGACTGGAGTGAGTTGCTGAGGCATTGAGCCTTGGGGTATACTTCCAGCTCTGCTTCTTGTCCCCTCTCTGTTCCCCAACTGATGACAACGAAACCAGCTGCCACAAACCCCTCTCCTAAAGAGTCACCACCATGCCTCCCCCCACCTGTGATGGGCTGCACTCCTTCAGACCATGATCTAGATAAAGCTCTTCTCCCTTAAGTTGCTTCTGGTCAGTGATGAATGGGCTCTCTGCTTCTTGTTGTATGCATCCTTGTAGCTGGAGTATTGATATGTTCAGGGAACATGACACTTTCACTCTGGAAGAATGTATATCAGCAGTCTCTGCCCTCCTATTTGAGGTGTTTAACGTAAGCTGGCTGATCAAGTAAGGAGCTGTTTTTTAAAAAGACGTCAATGCTACTCAAAAGCCCCCTCTCTTTCTTGTTCTCTCTCTCTCTCTCTCTCTCTCTCTCTCTCTCTCTCTCTCTCTCTTAGACTCAACTAGTGCGCAACAGGCCCAGACACCCTTCCTATTTTTAGTGGCACCTCTAAGGGAATGCCCCTGGGCAGCCAGGGGCAGGAAGAGCTTCTGCTTGATGTTTAGGGGAGTAGTTTCAAACACTAAGGTCTTGTTCTACTGTCAAAGCCACATCAGGAAGATGAGAATGTCATGTGACTATAAAGGCAGGTGCCGTGGCCCTCCAGGTCAGTGTGGGCCTAGCAGTGCTGTGAGCAGCCACCTTACCAGCACCTTAGAAGGGCTCAGCCACTAGACTCTGCATACCCCTCCCTCCCTTCGATGCCAAGGAAGCTAACTCCATGCCAGAATGCTCTGGGAGGGATTTGATTCCTGTCACCAAGGTGTTGAAGGAGCAGAAACATCAAATAGAGGTGATGAGGTGACCAACACCTCAAGCAGCAGTCAGAGATGAAGGATGGGAAGGGGCCAGGGAGCTGGTCACTGGCTCATTATCAGGACCTGTCTCATGGGAGCCAGAGGAAAAGGGCCACACTGAGACTCCACAGCTCTCTGTCCAGGAGCCAGGGAGGACTTCTTGTCAGGCACAGCTCATAAGGTCCCTTCCATCCTTAGCAGTCTACCCCACTTCTGACCACAGCTAGGACATCACCTAAAGTCTTTTTTGTGGATACTTTGCCCATGTTAGTTCCTCTTCTACACCCCATCACTGTTGTACTATGGGGGCTCTTTTTTAAACTATATCTTTATTATCCATAATTAGATACACTGAATGAGCAAATAATGTGTTGGTGTCCCCAATTCCCCTATTTCCCTTCTCCCTGCCCCCAGTTAGCTGGATATCCTCCTCCGTAGGCAAACTGGCTCAGCCTATGGGGCAGGGGGTTATGGATAACCTAGGAGTCAATCCGGTTCCACCCCCCCTGTAGGTGTTACTGAGGGGGGCATGTCTCTGGGCATTCTCCTCTACCACGGAACCACAAACACAGCTTCCTCTTACATTTACTGTTCTTGCTGGGGGCTCTTCGCATGACTGGCTCCTCTTGTCACTCAACATGAGTTATCAGTTTCAAATGCTTAAACAACCGACTCAAGCAGACACCTGCCTTTGCCCACAGTCTC
>PVHP010012077.1:0-30758 GCA_004024765.1 Zapus hudsonius
CTATAGTTGGACTTAAAATTGCTGCACACCTGAGCGCGGGAGGAGAAGAAGAATAGGAGAAGAATGAAGAAGAGAGAAGAAAGAAGAATGAAGTAGTTTTTAGTAACAATGTAACTTGTAAGGTTTCTTGAGTAAAATGCTGCGGAGAAGAACTCTGGTGGTCGTGTCCTTTCTTGCTGGACGAGCAGGGACGCGACATATATTCAACTTCACATCATTTTTTTCTACATGATTACAAAAGTTGTTAACCAGGCTCATCTAAAATGTGTTGTCTATATTGTGCTCTAGTTTGTATTCATATTTTAAAAATAAATCATTTATAATTTTAATATTTTATTTATTTACATGCAAGGAGAGAGAGATTGAGAGAGAGAGAGAGAGAGAGAGAGAGAGAGAGAGAGACAGGACACATCAAGACTTTCTGCCACTATAAACTGGATGCATGGGCCCTGTGCATTTGGGTTTACATGAGCACTGGGGAATTTGAAACTGGCCCTTTAGGTTTTGCAAGTGGTTAAGACTTAAGTGCTGAGCCGTCTCTCCAGCCCCATTCCATTTTTAAAAATGAACAGTGGGACTGCTTGCTGTATCTAACTATATTATAAAGTGCCTGCTTGAGAACATTCTAGAACACTGGGGAGCATTGGTAGGGTACCCCAGGGAGAAGGATGGCAGAGGAGAGCTCTGTGACATCCTCCTATGACCAGCAGGCTTCCTCAGGGGAAACCTGGTGCTCTTACAAAAAGGAGCAGAGGGAGCTGGGAGCACAGCTAGGTCAAGGAGGACTGATGCTCAGCAGAGAAGAATTTAGTGAGTTTGTGCCCAACACCCTCATAAAAATAACATATCCGAGCTGATGGAAAGAACTGTCTGTAAGCTTAAGATGGGAAAACCCCTCTGGAGCACACATAGATCTGGCAATAGTTACTTTTTTCCATAAGACAGAAGAAAACACATCATTTGCAAGGGGACAAAGTATTTATGAGCTTGTGTCCCCGAGTAGAAAAAAAAAAGATCATTAGAGATCCTGTAAACAATAATGTGGCCCAGCCTAATGAAAAGTGTCAAAAGATCCAAGATTCAAAGTTTCATGTTATTTCATCATGATCCAGAATGTTCAATAACATGCTTTATGTCAAAAACTAAGACAATAGATGCAAATAAAAAAATCATCCTAGGGATGGAGAGATGGCTCAGTGGTTAAAGGTATTTGCTTACAAACCTTAAAGGCCTGGTTTAGATTCTCCAGTACTTACATAAAGCCAGATGCACAAAGTAACACGTTTATCTGGAATTCATTTCCACTGGCAGGAGGCCCTGGCTTTCTCAATCTTTGTTTCTCCCTTCCTCTCTCCTTGCAAATGAATAAATAAAATATTTTTAATATCATCATATTAGAACTAAAGAGAAAAAAATCTATAAATTATAATGCACATTAAACAAATGATAGAAAATTAGTCAAGGATATCCCTGCTAGTATAACTATATAAGTATATAACCCATATGCTCAAAAAAGGATATGAGGTATTGACAATATTAAGCAAAGAAATAGAGGCTATGACAAGACAAATATAAATTTTTGAGAGGAAAATTACAATGTCTGAGACAAAACACAAGATAAGAGTAACAACAGATTAAAAATATAGACAAACAGTAAAAATAAATCAATGATACTAAAAGCTAGTTCTTTGAAAAGCTAAATAAAATTCATAAACTTTTAACCAAAATAAAGACAAGTAAACACATTGGTGTAAATTAGAGATTTTATAGACATTCAAATGGTAAGTAAACAGTACAAACAAATGTACATGAAAAATATCAAGAACTTAGATGAAATGGACAATTCCATGAAACATACATATAAGCTACCAAATACCTAAAAGTTCACTCAAGAATAAACAGCACTATGAGAGCTAGCCAGGAGAGCTCTGGCTTCCCTCTCAGTTCAGCAAGATCCCTCAATGTCCTGTCACAGCAGCCTGTGGTATCTTCAGCAATAGGGTTTTACCTATTAGCTCTGGCAGGTAACTCATTGATTTGACAATGGCCTGTGTTTGGAGAACCTCTGATCTCCCTGACCAACAGCTACCTGTCGGGGGATAACCCCATTCTGATCCTGGCATTTACCAGCCAAAGCCCATGGATTTAGGATTTAGATTTTTCTACCTTTTACTGGGCACTTCTGTCCAGACGCCCCAACCCACCATTTATTGAAGGTTTTATCTTCTGAGTATTGGCCATTGGTATTTCTTCCTTTGATAATTCTCTCTTCAGCTTTCTGCCCAATTTTTTGATTGTATTGTTTCTTTTTTTTTATTGCGTAGTTTTCTGAGTTCTCTGTAAACAGATCTTAGACCTCTGTTGGAGGGATAGCTGTGAATGTTTTCTCCCATTCTGTAGGTTGTCTATTGGCTCTGTTGATGGTTTGCTTGCCAGTATACTAATGCAGGCTTTCAGCATCATGAGATCCCATTGATTGAGTGTTTGTCTACTTTATAGGGATACTGGGATCTTGTTAAGAAAGTCTTTCCCCATGCCTGTATTTAATGTTCTCCCTATTTTTATACTAATTTTAGATTTCAGTTCTTATATTGAGGTTCTTCATCCACTAGTATCTCAGTGGGGGAGAGTTCATACCTGATAAGTAGAATCCTATGGCCTGGAAACTCATAGACTTCAGAAAGAAGCCCCACTGCTCTCTGGATAAGAAGAGTGAGCATACACATCAAAAAGTCTCTCAAATCACTATGCATATCCCCCTTAATCTAAGTTGCTCTCAATCTAAGTGGGAGAATCTGTTTTATTTTACAGATAGGAGAGAGTACAGGGGAGATCTAAGATACATCAAAGCATCAAGAAAAGATAGCTGACTGCCTACCATGAGATGAGCCACCTCTACCACATCTGTGGGGGATCAGGAGACATTACAGAGAAAGTGGCGACACAAGTACCAGACTTACTTCTAGACTGACAACCATCTCCAAGGAGATGGTGACAGACACTATGGTTAATCAAAACTCATCAAAGCAGAAATCCAGATGATACAGAGAACTCAACACTAAATAAAAGTGTACCAGGCTCACCAAGGCTCAGGAATCATAATGGAAGAGGAGACAAAAAGATTTTCAGGGTCACCAGATAGGTAGGAATATCCTGAGGCACAGCTGTCCCCCACACTCAGGGAAATGAGAGTGAGGGAGAGAGGATAAAGACTATAATTTTAAAATAATAATAAAATATTTTTAAAAGAATAAACAAGTAGACCTGCAGATATTAAGGAAATTCAATTTTCAGTTTAAGTGCTTCCCATAAGCACCTCTGGGATCAGATGGCTTCATTGGACAAGCAAACTTTGAAGCAAGAAATAATGGGCTGGGGAAATGGTTACGTGGGTAAGAATGCTTGCTGAGTAAGGATATAGCCCTGAGTTTGAACCCTAGAGCCCACATAAAATAGCCAGACAGGGAGGCTCATGCCTGGTATCCCAGCACTTGGGAGGCTTATACAGAGAATTGAGCAGAAGAAAATATTTCTCCTTTATTCTAAAAGATAATATGAACCTGATATCAAACTGGAAACAAAAAATAACCTCACAAAACTGGAAACAAAATCTCTTATAAACACAGGTGAATATTTCAATATTTGGCAAATCAATTTCAACAATGCCTAAAAGGTCCAAAACATCACGGCCAATTTGTATTCATTTTGAAAGTATCAGGCAAGTTCAACATATGAAAATAAATTTATCTCACCATCTCAACAGACAAAAGGAGAGAAATGATATCTCAATAACTCTGAGGAAAAATGTGACAAAAGCTTACATCCAATCCTCATAAAAACTCTCTGGCAACTAACAAATGAAGAGAACTCCCTCCACCTAATAAAACACATCTTACACAAAATAGCTCAGACACCTATAGATTAAACCACAAAGCATCAGACTCCCAAAAGAAACAAAAAAATATAATTATAGCTTTAGTTTAAGCGAAGATGACAAATGGAACTAAAATTAAGAAAATCTTTGTTTCATTTTGTGCATATGGGTGGGTGTGAGAGAGAGTGTGCATGTGTGGTTGTTTGTGGGGTTTATATACATGTATGTGTCCAGCAATGCCCGGAACAAATAGGTGGGTGTCCTGCCCCATCACTCTTCCACCTATTCTTTCTTGAGCCAGAGTCTTTATCTGGGGTGACCCTAGGGGCTCTGCTCCCCTATGGGCCAGGGGAAACTACCATTGGCGTTTCAAGATAGAAAGAAAGGAAAGCAAGCCTTCCTTTCCACGGCCTCCTCCAGAGTGAGCTGTTCTGTCTCAATCCATAGCTCTACAAAACATGCACATCATTTAGTCACTTTTGGTTTACTCAATTCTCCAAATATGTACAATGTAACCTATTGTATAAAGAAATGGATATAATTATGCTAATATATATTCCATCCCATACGGTGTCCTTTTAGTACCATTTTATTAGAAACCTTCAAAGTAGTCATAACCTCCCTTCGAGTTGTACAAGGGAGACTCAGGCAACCTAGGTGCCAGCTAAGTCTACACCCTGTCCTCACTCTCCTCTGTGTCAGATTGCTAGTAGAACATTCTCATCTGGCATTAGCAATTTACTGCTGGTTACATCAGATTGGCACTGTGGAAACTTTCCCAAGATGTTGTTGGGAAGTCATAGAATTACTTGCTTCCCTTATATTTCTGGTTGTTTTATGCATTCCTTAACACTGTAATTTAGTTTCTGCTTGTTTGGGAATTTCATAAAATTAATTCCAAATAAAAAAAAAGTAGTCATAACCATCATGTTTCTTTTTTTGTTGGACAAAAATGAGAGAAAGCATTAAAACAAAACCCAAAGACATCAGGCTCTTCAAAACTGCTCATCATGTAATAGGAAAGCACCTCGCCTTCACCTTCGTAATGCTGTGGATTGATCACCAAATAAGTAGATAGCAGGTGCTTTTGTCAAACGGATGTCGTGATTGACTTTACCTCGACTTCACACTTGCAGCCATCACAGCGCTGACAATAAGGAGGCGGAGGAGGGCTCTGCCTGAGAAGAGCAGGCTGGCTGCAGCGTTAACTTGAGCACAAAGTCCTTACCTGTGAACTCTTGAAATGCAGAGTTTAGTTTTTCTCACAATTTTGCTCTGAGAAAGAATCTGACAATCAAAAAATAAATTAATCGAGTTCTCAGAACAAACCCCAATGGGAATTACAGAGGAGTGAGGAAAATTCTCTCATGCATGAACAGATGTTTTCATCAGAACGCTCATCTGTTTCTCTACCTTAACAGTGTTTATGAACCATTCACAAAAGACACACTTACTGTAAACAGGGAGTTTGTTGCCCACTTTGGCTTAAGAGCCACATTTCCTGGAATCGGCTGGACAAGAACCAGCTGTCCTGTATCTGCATGAACCCCAAACTCCAGATCAATATGAAAGAAATTCCAAAAATCACTGGACAGGATGTTAGATGTAGCCCATAGTGCAATGAAACCAAGAGGGTAGCCACTTAAGACATTAGCCTGTGTCGTTTAGGTCATACAATTAAAAAAAGGTAAATAAAATATGTGCAAAAAAATATTAAGCCAGCCTTTAAAGAATAGCTAAGAACACTGGTGAGGATGTGTGAATTTCCAACTACTCAGGGAAGAGGGTGAAAATTAAAAGCTAGCTGCTTATTTATTCCCTGCAGAACAGGTTATTTACTCCTCCTCAAAATCACAAGGAAGAAACCCTGCACCAAATCAAGCTAAATTCTTAAGCTTCTGTTTGTGGGAGGTTCATTTACTTTTCCCCTGAGCGAGCAGTGTTAGATCCTAATGAAAAGCTGGAGGCACGTTGGTAGATGATAATGAGTGATGAAGAATCTAGCTCGCGAAGTCACAGTGGAAAATCAGAACGGAGGGTTACTTTCACAAACATTTCTTTAATCAGGACATGCACAGAAACCTCAAGGCAAAATGCTTGATGGAAAACAATTATGATATACCTAGAGGCATCTTTCTGCATCTATTTCAGATTGGTGAGAATGAAGGAAAAAGCAGCAGCAAATGAAATCCTCATCAGTCAATCAAAAGAGACAGGATGGGCTGAAGAGATGGCTTAGCGGTTAAGGCATTTGTCTGCAATGCAGAAGGACCCGAGTTTGATTCCCCAGAGCCCATATAAAGCCAGATGCACAAGAGGGAGTATGTGTCTGGAGTTCGTGCTGTGCCCATTCTCCCTCCCCCCCTCTCTCTCAAATAAATAAATAAATAAAATATATTTTAAAAAAAGAGACAGGATGAGCAACACATGAAAATGCTTCTCACTTTCAATAAACATAGACAGAGGGTGAATTTTATTTTCCATCATAATAATTTAGAAAAACTGAAAAAGATATCTGTTCTAGTCTAAAACATAGCTTTCTTAAAAACATGAATATATTTATGTGTTGGGCCGGGGAGGGGCATGTGAGTCATGGTGCTTGCATGTGTAGACCAGAGGACAGCAGCAAGGTGTCTTTTTCCCACATTCTTTGGGACAGGGTCTCTTTGCTGCTTGCTGCAAAGAAACTATCAGACTGCAAAGGAACGCCAAGCCAGCTGGAACTAGTTGGGATGTGCAGTCAGCATGTTGGAATGACACTTGCGTGCACCATTTTGCATCCTGCTTTCAGTCACTGAAACCATTAAGCTGTCTGTCAGTCCCAGAAACACAGCCTTTTACATCAACCTCGTACCTCTTTCAGAGTAGTTTATCCTTTTAAAAATATAATAATCTAGTTATTTCACCCATTTTATTCATGATTAAAATATACAAATAAAGAGTTAAAGGTACCCTGTAAATGAACATATGTAGTCAGTCACAGATAAATTGCATTAAGCAATAATGGCATGTGAGGTGTAGAGTGTGTGTGTGTGTGTGTGTGTGTGTGTGTGTGTGTGTGTGTGTGTGTGTGTGAAGTAATTACAACTTTCTTTTATCTTAGATCACTGTAGTACCTGAATTCATGTTCCTCTCAAATTATAGGGGACATATTGCGGAAATGACTCATGGCATCAGCTTTATTCTCTAACAATCCAGGTTTAGAAAAAAGTATATGAGAATTTCAATGCCAAAAACTGATTCTGCTGTGTCAGCAGCCATTTCATAAGCCTGTACCTTCTGGAAGCATTTATTCTTTGCCCAAAGGGAATGGAACGGGAAATTTTGAAATAGCACCTTAAAGTTATCTTTTGTAGAGAGCACTATCTCTTTAGTGGCACTATGCTTAGAAAGAAGTCTTATTTTTTTTTTTTTTACCTGAAATCATGGGATTGCAGCAGGAAGGGAATGAAATGACAGAAAAATCTTTGTAAACCTGCCATGCGCTTGAAACCATATTCAGTGCTTTATGTCTTATCTTGATTTGTGCATGGGACAGCCTGTCCTAAATGTGATCACCCTGTTATACATGCGAATGTTGAGGTTACCTCTGTAACCACATGGAAAACAGCAGGCTGGGATTGAAACCCACTCAGCCAGACCCCTAAGATTCAAATGCTCCCCTTCCCTGTTATCCGCAGTCAGTTAGATCTCTAGTCCTATTTCTGATTCCAGTGTAGTTTCAGTCTACTTCCATAATCCGATTACCTTCTACGGGAAACTCTCCTGCAGAGCTCTAAGGCTGCACTGCTGTCTAGAGTTACAGTGTCCTCAGCAGACCTATTGCAAATATCAAGTATATCTGATCAAATTGCAAAATCAGTCCTCTCTAGAATGCATGGCTGGAACTTGGAACTCTAGATGCTTTTGCATCATAAAAACTTTGCAAAGCGTCAAAAATGTTACAGGTACTCAACAAATATTCTGTGACTTAGAATGGAAGTCTCAGGGGATTTTTCTGTCTTTCATGGAATGCTAGAATCCTTCAGAGTTTGCTGGTTTGGGGAAAGGGTGGAAGAGGAGGGAAAAAGTACTACTGCAAGGAATTCAAATCCCAGCATCCCCGAAGATCCAGCGTCACTTCTTTAATTGGAGAAACTTTTCCTTAGTCTTTTTTTTCTCTCTCAAATTTCCACATAATGTACTCTAAGAAAGGAATGCATGTCTAAAAATGTTTTAAAAAATTATTAAGGTAGATGGTCATTTTTTAAATATATATTTATTGTCCATAATGAGTTATATTATTTAGTGGGCAAACAAATACATTATTTAGTGGGGAATCCCGAATTCCCCAATTCCCCCCCTCCCCATCCCTGATCAGTTGTATATTCTCCTCCGTGGGCTGTCTGTATTAGTCCTTGTGGCAAGGGATCCTGTATATCCTAGTACTCAGCCCGGAGGATGGTCATTTTTTTACTTCAGAATTGATACTATTTTGTCTATTTTCCTCCCCAAAGTCTCTAGCTCAAATCAAAATTAACAACCAAGTCTTCTGTGGTTTGGGGTGGTGCACGCCTTTAATCCCAGCACTCGGGAGGCAGTGGTAGGAGGACCACTATGAGTTCAAGGCCAACCTGAGACTACATAGTGAATTCCAGATCAGCCTGGAATAGACCAAGACCCTACCATGAAACACCTCCCCGCCAAAAAAAAAAAAATTTTTTTTACAACCAAAAAGCAAAAATCAAGGAAAGTGAAGTAACTGTTAGAAATCAGAGTGGGTGCGAGTTCTGTTTTTCATTTGGTGTAATATGCCCCAGAATCTCATGATAGGAATATGAGAAATCATCCAACACATTCAACTCACATAGATCCTTTGGGTAAACATGTCCCACCTAATTTTCAGAAATGTTGAAAGAATTCCAGGATTGAAAGGAGACTTGGCCTACCCCAAATTTGGGATTAATCATTCCAAATTCTCTTATGGATCAAGAATGACAATAAACTGTGCTGGAAATTTTACTTTGAAAGGGTAATTCCTACAATCCCTCTATTGCCACAAATGGTTGAAATCATTTGCTATTGAGGTAGCTCCCCCCAAAAAAAAGTAAAAGTGAAGAATGCTTTAGAGCCTGTAAGGGGAGAATCTGGATCATTCCACTTTGGTAGACATCAGAAATGTGAGAAAGATCTAGCCTTTACTTATCTATTCTTCACTAGAAGTGTCCCCTTTCCTAGGAGAGATAATCCCCCACTTCCCAGAAGTTTAAACCCTTCCTGGAGGATTAAGATTCCTGTGAAGATGGCCTTTTCCTAGAAAATCTGACCTCTGCACCTGGTGTCAAGTGCTAGGTTCCCTTAATTGATCCCAGCCTGGGTCTCTAGGTGGGCCATTCCATTTTCAGAACTCTGCTTCTGTCCCTCTTTAGGGTAGAGCTCTGTATGCTTTCCTTTTCTTAAATTCTATCTAAAAATCTCTCTAAAAAATTAAAGTCTTCCTTTTAATCCCAGCACTCAGGAGGCAGAGGTAGGAGGATTGTTGTAAACTTGAGGCCACCCTGAGACTACATCGTGAATTCCAGGTCAGCTTGAGCTAGATTGAGACCCTAGCTCAATAAACAAACAAACAAACAAAAAATTTAAGCAATACCCTCTGGTCCTTAGGTTATATACATAACCCAAAGGTTCATAAGATAAGAATCTGCAGCCCACTAATACAGAGAAAGCTGTGTATGATCTTTGAGCATCCAACACCCTAGCTTAATCCAAGTTATTGACCACCCAAAAGTCAACCAATATAAGGCTCCAATGTTCTCAAAGATACTCCAAGTCCCCATATTGCAATGAATGATCTTCAGAAACAGTTATCTCTACATATTAAGAGCAGAAAAAGGAAAGATGTTTTACTTAGATATGGAAATGTATATACAAAATTAATATTAATAAATAAATATATAAATGCTGATCAATTGTAAGGAATAGGAAAGTCTAGAATATACTTGGAATTTGATCCAAGGGATCAAACTGGAGGTTTTTTTTTTATGTGTGCGCCATGCTTCAGTCTAATCTTCATCATGAAAACTTCCTATGATTACTATCAGAATTTACTAAATAAGTTATATCAAAATCTTGGCATAGTACATGGTATAAAAATAGCATTGTAAGTGCCAGCTATAACCATGATTTTGAACAAGATATTGTTAGATTTATAGCCATATTTGAGTATTGCATAGTTTTTTCTTTTTTGAAAAATCAAGTTCTCTTATTCAATTTTTTTAATGGCCATAAAAGACATAACAGAGATTGTAAGTTGATTGATTATTTCTCACTGGAGTTCTTTAAATAGGACACTAGTGAATTAGTGATCTGGATCACATCATATATACTTGCATATATAAGAGTTACATTCTAGCATAAGAGGAAAATGTAATTATTAGAGCTAGTTTTTTAGAAATGATGATAATGTAAGCATTCGGGGAAACATCATCATACTGAGAGATGTAGACTGCAGTGCTACAGATGGGGAGTGAATTTACACACGACCCACTATGCTTATCACAGTGGGAGTTGTTTCTGCACCTCTGCAGCATGGGCACTGAAAGATCTTTCTCTGTTTTTTAACATCACTTAAGTACTGAGCAGCCTTAAAAGACAGAGATAGTATATCCCTCTGGCACAAAAATTATGCAGAAGTGTAGGATGACAGTCCCTTAAAATTTTGGGTTTCCTCTGCTCAGCAGTTAAGTGCATTTCCTATGCAAGTATGGGCCTGAGGGGGCTGAGACTAGCTAAGCTTAAATCTCTAGAATCCATGGAAATAGCTGGGCATGGCCATGCATGTCTGTAACCCCAAGCCTTTGGGGGAAAGAGACTGGAGAAACACTAGGTCTTGCATACAGCCAGCTCCAGAATAAGTAAAAATTCTGTCACAAGAAAAAAAAAAAAGGTGGGTAAGTGATGCAGGGTGCCACCTGATGTTCTTCCCTGGCTTCAACAGGTGAGGCCACAGGCACCTTATCGGTACATCCAAATGTATATACCACACATGACACCATAATTCTCCACACATGCCAAAAAGGAGAAGTTTGGATTTCTTCAGCTGTGACATCAATCTCTTGTGAGCACAGCATTCAGTGAGGTCTGCTAGGACAAGGACTGGGAACAGAAAGTTCGTGCTGCCTTCTGTGCTGTGGTAATGAAGCTTTTGGTTTCTGAACCAGGAAAATCTATATTCTTATTAACAATAATTTAAAGTCTTTATCAAACTATTAATCTTTATTTACTTGTAAATTAAATTTGAAGGAGTTGGTTTACAACTCCAGCTATATAATGAATTGACCGGATTCCAAATTTTCTTGAAGAGGTAAGTTTAATGAAAACCTTTGGAAATAAATTAACAAGTTAAAATCATACTATTTGAATTGGTTGATTGGAGAAAACCTAGAGAATGATAATTGAAAACTCAGAATCATTCTGTTGACAGCATGTCATGTTAGTAGTGTTAACTTACAGGTAACATAATGTCTGAGCCTCTCTATGAATACAGCTGTTACATTCACAGGATTTCGTGTGTGTCCAAAAGGTAATAGTGATTTGTGAAGCAAGTCTAAGCCAATCCCTATCCAGACCCGTTTTCCAATTACTTAAGGTTTTCAAATTTGGAACTTTCTATTTAGACATCTGAAGTCTTTGGAAGCATAACATAAGGCAACTTTCTTAAGTAATTTTTCTTAAGAAATACTTCGTGTTTTATTTTTTTCAAAAATAATATAAGCAATTGCCAGTATTCTTGGTTACTCACCAGACACCGTACATGGCAGTTAGAGAACAGCTGGACCTCAGTTGGAAGCCACCTCCCTGTATGGTAGCTGCTGTGGTGATAGAAACTGTTGTCTGGAGTGCTGTGGAGGAAAAGTCATCAACAGTGAGAATGAGCAGTGGGTCCTGCAAGCTGCACAAGCAGCCAAGCAGAAAAGATGTGCTCACAGCTGCAATAGTGTCACACATGCAACGAGAGGAACCAACTACTCTCTGCCTGGATTTAAGCCATGCTTAAGGGGAAACCCATGCCTCAGACTGAGAACAAGTCAAAAGCCTGTGGCTTGTAAGGACATAGGCATTAAGGCAAAGCTACCACTGTTCTTTGGCTACATGTATATGTTGAACCCATTAAGTTGTCCTCTAAATATATATGTATGTACCCATTGATTAATGTTTCTCTTGCTTTTGGTTAGAGAAGCTTCTTTTTACAGACGGCAGTGAATACTAGAGAGACCCAAGGCTCATCAAGGTGATGAGAAGAGAAAGCCTGGTGCTTAGCATTGAACAAGTCATCTCTAACACCCCTGCCAAGACTCAAGGGGCGTTTCAGAGGAGATGGTGGAAAGAATATTGGTTCTGCTCTCACTGCTAGTCGGAGAGCTTTGCTCTGAAGATAGTGGTGGTAGACATTAGGGAGACTTAAAACTCATCACAGCTGAAAATCAGAGGCTACTGAGAGGTCAACACTAAGAAACACATCTATCACACCCTTCAAGGCTCAGGAAATATTGCAGAAGAGTGAGAGCAGGAGTATTTGGGATACTGTTTTCCAGAAGTATTTGGGGTACTGTTTTCCAGAAGTATTTGGGGTATTGTTTCCCATGAGTATTTGGGTGGGTACTGTTTTCCAGGAGTATTTGGGGTACTCTTTCCCATGAGTATTTGGGTGGGTACTGTTTTCCAAGAGTATCTGGGGAACTGTTTTCCTATGAGCTGACTGGTGCATTAAGGTCTTCACTGGTTGTCTTCCCTCCACAAGAACTGCACAATTCCAAACCCATCCTCTTTTTGACATAGAGGTTTGGGTAGAAAAAAAGAATGAGAAATCAAAATGGAAGAAGGACTCTTTGGAAAGAGGAGGGTGCTCAGGGAAATTGTAGTGTAGGGGATGGAAAACATCATGGGATTGGAATACAGTAAAATTATGACATGCTCATGTATTACAATTCTCAATAAAAAGTTTTAATGCAAAAACAATCTCAAATGCTTTATGATATTTCTGTACTTTAAAAAGAAAGGGCAAAATGTCCAAAAATGATTATTGTGTAAGGAGGCCAAAAGCAGTGTTTAAATAGGTACAGAAGTTTCATTTACTGCAAAACTAAAGGAGGGCTGTAGAGATAGGTCAGTTTAGAACACTTACTGTGCAAGCATGAGAGCCCAAGGAAGGCTAAAAGACCAATTTCAATGCCAAGTATATACATAAAACAGCAGGGCATGGCTGTATAATCTATAATCCTAGTTCTATAAGAGAGCAGAGATCCCAGAATTTCTGAACTAGTGAAAATGGTGAGCTGTGGGATCCGTAAGAGACCCTAGCTCAAGTAAGAACAGGCAGAGGAGTGATGGAATGGGACACTTGATACTTTCCTTAATGCACCAGAAGCAAACACACAGCTGCAGGATAGTACATAAGGAACTGCATGGGTATGACATGGCACACACATGTCAATGTATATACCACACATACACAAGCTAAAGAAGGGAAGACAGGAGAGAGGGAAGGGGAGGGAGAGAGAGACAGACAATCTGTCAAAATAGAATACTTTTTGGGTGGCATAGTTAAGTTTCAAAAGTAGAATCTAAATGGTTGAGTTCTTATCCCTTACTTATAAAACTTTTCTTTAAAGATGGGTCATTTTCACTGCCAAGTTTCTTGTTTGCCTACCAGAACTAGATGGTAAGACTCCACATGCAGGTCACTGAGAAATCAAGCTGAAGCCGAGGTGGAAACGTCCTCCCTGTTGACTATCTGTCAGAAATCTGGAAAGAGCTACACTCCACAGAGTATTCTGGGAAAGAGAAGTCATCAATGGTGTTAAGCAGCAATGGATCCTTCAAGTCTTAAATTGGCCAATCAGGTAAAATGTGCCAAGTGGGGCAATAGTGGCATTTCTGTCATGGGAGAAAAGCAACTTTCTCTAACCGGACTGGAGACCAGCTCCACATCAGGAAAAGCATGCCTGGTACTAAAACCCTATTCAAAAGCTATGGCTGGGAGGTCATGAGTCCTGGGGTAGTAATGCCTACTGTTGTCTTGGTTAAAGGCATGTATTATTCCCACCAAACTGCCCTCTAGGTACTTTTTAATGTTTATACCCATATATTAATGGCACTCTCACTTTTGGTTAGAGAGGCTTCTCTTTTCAGATGGGGGTGACCACGGGGGTGACTCAAAAGTCGCCATTGTGCTGAGAAGACGTGACAGTGGGAGTGTGTAGCACTAAGAGATACATTTCTATCACACCTTTCTAGGCTCATTGTGGAAATGTTGGCAGAAGGAATGTAAGAGCCAAAGGAAGGGTAGGATTGTTTACATTGCACTATTCCAAACACAAGATGACTTTTCTCCTCATGACCTCATCGTGCCTGATACTACCTGCACAAGACCTTCATAGTAGGATGAAAAGATGATGATATCAATATAAAAGAGAGACTAATTAGGATTCAACCAAGGGTAGAGATGGAGGAGGGAGAGAATAGAGGTAGGGGAGGGAACTGTGATTTTTCGTCTATTCTTATGGAAGCTATCAATAAAAAGTTGTTTTTAAAAAAGATCGGCCATTTTGTACTTATGGGATTCTCTCTCTCTCTCTTTTATTTTAATTTTCCAGAAGCACTGACAGCCAGACAGAATCCTCAGCCATTTCTCAACCTGTAATTGCTTTGAATAAGTAAACAAATTCTACACACTCAGGGATTCTAATGTGCACCTGAGGGAGTGAGGACACTGCCCTGGGTGAAGTCAGTCTTTTCTATTTACCCCATTAAGTCAAGACTATTTGCATCTAATTTTACTATTTGTAACTTGCCTAATGAAAACAGCAGCTGTGTGTTCTTCTTTTAAAATGAAGTAATATAGGAGGCTGGGGCGACAGCACAGTAGGTAAAGGACTTGCTTTGTAAGCCCGAGGACCTGAATTTGGGTCCCTAGCACTTACAAAAAGTTGGCTGTGGTGGCACATGCCTGTAATTCCAACAAGGGGAAGGCAGAGGCAGGAGGATCCCTGGAGCTCTATGGCTAGCTAGTCTAGCTGAACCCTTGAGGTCCAGGGTCAGTGGAGACTGTCTCAAAAAATAAGATGGAGAGTAACTGAGGAAGACACTTCTCAAGCTGTGCATGGTGGCATATGACTTTAATCACAGCACTCTGGGAGCCATATCATACACATGTACACACATAAACATGTACTCCCACATGTGAACACATATACACACATGCATATCATAAACATATACACACAAATACACATATACCCCCACATGTGAACTCATGTACACACATGCATATCATACACACACATAAATATGTAACCCCCACATGTGAACTCACATAAATACATGAATATCATACAAGTGTACACACACATACACATAACCCCCCACATGTAAACTCATATACACACATGTATATCATACACATATGCACACATAAACATGTGCCCCCACATGTGAACACATATGCATACATATGCATATCATACACATATACACACACATACACATATACCCCCGCATGTGAACTCATAAACATTCATGTATATCATACACATATACACACATAAAGTGATATAATGTTATTCTAGAGTATGTTTTTTAAAACTCCATCTTAACCGGTTTGAATAGAATAATATTTGATATTTAAAAACTGTATCACATATAAATGGTAGTTATGGAAATGACTACCTTTCAAAGTATCTTTTTAGTGAGTTAAAATTTACATAAATAGTCCAGCATATATCATTTTACTGTTAATAATGAAATCATTTTTTGAGAAATCAACCTTTAGATAATTTCATTAATGTTAAGAAGTGATTTTTCCACATAGCTTCCCTGAAGTATGACAATACCAAGAAAAAAAAATGAGAAGAGTTAACACCAATGAGAGCTTTCTCCTCAGTAATTGATAATGCCACCCGGTCCATGCTGTCTCAGAAAAGCAGAATCCATGTTCTTCTTGCAAAATTAGACAAAGATGCACAAGAAGTCATACTCTAGACTGGAAAAACCAAGTATATCATTGCACAGGAAAAGCTAAGAGTCCTCTGAATTTTGACAATGAAATGTTTAACAATTAATGGGAAATGCATATACAATTATTTAACCCTTAACAGTAGGCACACAATCTGAGCAATGTGCCCTGCATGACTATCTTCCTTGTGCAAAGATCATACAGTATATTACAGAGACCTGCATGGCATAGGTTAATCACTGGACATGAACTCATAAAGCAACCAAAAGATATGGTAAACACTAGACATACTGACTGCTGCCAATGTAACATATAGCTGTGTTTTACAATAACATCCTAAAAGAAGTGATACATAAGCCAGATGTCAATATCGCTATTCATTTTCAGTATCAACTACTGTGAAGTCATAGTATCACAGAAACACTTGCTCAGCCAAGTTTGTAGCTGCTCAATTCATAATAATTAGGATCTGAATAGCTCAGGTGCCCATCAACATTCATCTGTAGCATATACACAATGGAATTCTAGGCAGGAGTAAGGAAAAACAGAATAACAAATTTTTCAGGAAAATGGATGGGCTTGGAGAAAAATCATACTAAGTGAACTCATACAAGCATAGAAAGATAAATGCCACAGGTTCTCCCTCATATATGGTTCCTAGCCTGGAACAGCTTGAGTTGCAGGCATACTTGACAGGCAACTTGAGGGAAAGATAATAGTGGGAAGGGTTTGGAGGGATAAGATAGGGAGAGTGGAGGGAGATCTACACAAAACTAAGCATGAAGTAGTACTATAGTAATCTTTCTCCTGGATAGCCAACTAAAAGTATAACCCTCAAGAGGAGTGTGGACGGATCATCTGGGCAGAAGGGACAGGAGAAAGCCTAATCCTAAAACAACTGGCTCTGGCTTATTTCCTGTGCCAGAAATGTGTTACATCCAACAGTGAGAACTTTGGTCAGAGAGGTCATCAAAACGAGGCAGGCTTCTGTCAAAGCACCTGAGCTATTGCTGAAGACGACACATGCTGCAGACAGAACATTAAGAGATCATGCTGGAATTTATAAGGAAGCCAGGTCCTTGATGGCTGGCCCACATAGTGCTGGGGAAAAGTGGCCACCAAAGTTGTGAAAAAGCAGGCCATCCTGCCAGGTAGGAAATCAACCAGTTATACAAGATGTACGCACTTGTGCAATAGTGATGCTAAGCCTAGACAGGTAATCAATGGCTCTCTGATTGAATAAGAGACCTGCTCAGTGGGAAGCAATTAATGGCTGGGACTAGGAACCAAGTCAGAAATGTACGGAGAGTCCTGGACTCCAGTGAGAGACCCCCCACTAGTCTATGGCCAAAAAAAGAGGCTACACCCATCAAAAATTTTCTTATTAATGATGTCTATCCATGTTAACCCATGTGTCTGTCCTTGGTGTCTATCATCAGCTCCCTGACACAGGTTCCATCTCATTATAAAGATTAAACAAAAGAAAGTCTCTGGCGCTTTTTTACATATTAGCAGTCAAAAACACTCACTTTCTCAACAAGTAGTTTCTAAAATATGGGGGGGGTGCTTCTTCTTAAATGTAGTAATTTCCTAGAGCTGTCATCACAAATGGCAAACTGGGTGGCTCATAATGTGACACATGTATTCTTTCACACATCTGGAGCTTACAAGTCCTAAGTCATGCTCTCTGGGAAGGTGCTAGAAGAGAATGCTCTTAGGTCCTTCTTGACTTCTGGAAGCTGCTGATAATCTTGACATTCCCTGACACGTAGATTCGTTGCTCTCATTTTTGCTCTGTTATCACACGGTGTTACTCTAGTGTGCTTATATACATTCAAAGTTTTCTCTTCTTAGGACACCTGGAATATTCTTCTAATCCAGGATGATTCACATTTTTTATTATTTATTTATTTATTTTTCTTTATCTTTCTTGCCCAAAATTAGATACATTGATTGAGTAAATATTGTGCTTATATACCCTGAAAGCACCCAGTCTTGCCTGATTCATATTTTTTTAAATATTTCTTTATTTAAAAGCAGAGAGAGAGAGAGAGAGAGAGAGAGAGAGAGAGAGAGAGGAGAGAAAGATGGAGGGAGGGAGAGTGAGAGACAATGGGCATACCAGGGTATCTTGCTACTGCAAATGTCTCCTGGAAACTTTTGCCACTTTGCACATGTGGCTTTGTGTGGTCCTGGGGAATTGAAACTGGGCCAGTGGGCTTTAAAAGCAAGAGCCTTTCACCACTCTCTCCAGCCTCCAAGATGATTCATCTTGAGTAAAGCTATCAAGACCGTTATAGTTACAGCTTCTGGGTAGATGTCAACTTTGCAGAGGACACAACAAAACCCAGTGCACTAGAGTTGCTATGATTATTAAATGAAATATTGACACTATAGGTAATAAGTAGATTCAATTTCTTGAAATTCAAATTTATACACAAACTACTTTCCTTTCTATATACAAATTAGACATGTAAAAAGGAATTGGATTTTTCCATAATAATTAAAAAGTTACCAATTCCATAGAACAGAAATGAGATAATGTCTATCTTCAAAGTTATAAAAGAAAATATGAAAGTTCTTATATGCATTATGACGCTTTTATATATAAAAGTGACCAGTCTTAGATAAACTATAGTTACAATTTATTAAACATTAAATTTAATTTCCTATTAGTTTCTGTTAATGATGAAATTTTGTTATTGAGTTCTTGTACCTTTGAGCCTAACTTTAAAGGTCTACTTACAATTTTTTAGTAGACATTTCTATGGAATAATGACTATTAGACTATAATAGCAGAAACATATTTCTTTCTATGAGTATACATATACAGATATTTTAATGAAAAGCTTATGGTGTCAGTCATCTTTAGTAATCATTAGGTTGGGTAATAGGATGGCATTTTAAGATGTTTCACTTATTCTCAAATTGTGAACAAGTATCAGCATTTAAATTAACATTAGCCCACAAATGAATTGGGTGAAGTACTTTCTTCACAGCAACCTGTAGCAAATCAATCAATGTCACTTAAATTGCTGCACTTGGACTCTCAGCAGCCTGTGGTTTTCATTGAAAAGATACTGTGCAAATACTATGATCAGTTCTAGGCGAGAACAAAAATGAGACTTCTTTTACAAAGATAAGAAGTGATCATAAGATTCCTTCATGCTTCTGCACAGAAATTAAGACATCCATATTAATAGAAGACCTACATTTTAATGATCAGCCAATACATCTATGTTTTGAATAGCTGAAGACACATTGGGGCTACATTCCGACATAAATAGCCTATGAGAAAATGAGAACATTTTAATTATCCAAAAGGAGAGCAAGGATGACATCTAAAAGTTTTTAATTTCTCTAAATTTTTATCCTTCAGGATAAAAACTGTAACCTTTTCAAGGTTCACAAATCACTTTATAAAGTCTGATTGCTGGCTTATAAAGCTACACCAATTTCAGTTGTCAGGAGTTCCATCACTCCCATTGTCAAGGTCCCCAGGCTGAAGCTCTCATCACTGTTCCCTCTCACTGCACTCACTTCCCAGTTTTTCTCCCTGCTTTCTGTGGATGGAACATTTTTCCCTTTGCAAAACTCAGGTTGAAATTGAGATAAAACTTACGCAGTGTTAGAAAGTTGAAAACTTGGGAGTTGATAAAGTCAGAATCGGTTTGTACTCGTGGAGTGGAGAAATGCAGTGGAATGTTGGGACCTGGTGTCACTATGTCATAATGGAGCCAGAGAACCAGGGTCTTGATCTTGGACTCCTGGCCTCAAAGACCGAAACAAAAGTTAATTACGTGTGATCCAAGCTCAGGGATTTTGTTATAGCATCACAAATGGATCATGACTGCTAAGGCCTCCCACCTTCCTAAACCCACTCTGTTCTGATGTCCCCATTCTCTGTCATATAGCATAGTTCTGCTCACACCACTCTGAGGGAAAATCTGTGCGTGCCATCACTGCCTGCAGTCACCCTCCATCCACTCCTCTGATACCTGACCGAAGTGTCTCCATGACTGAATCCCCTGAGAACACTCTGTTAGAACTCTAGCCCTCTTAGCTCTGTCTCTCTGGGATTAGATTGTGCTTTCCATCTCTCTGTCTCTGTTCAAATCATTTGACTTGAATTGACTTTTTCCAACCCAAACCTATTGAAACTCAAACACCCCTTTGCTTCTTAAATCTGCTCTGATTCAATTCCCTTCCTCAGTCTTTCCATCATGTCTATTACTGACCTTTCTTGCTCAATTCCTGAAGAGGAGTCCATGTTTTCATCACTTCTGAACCATTCCCAGTAACTGACATCACACCTGTGTGGATTACATTAATTGAGGGGTTTTTGTAGAATTTTTTTTTGAAAACTCCACAGAAGATTATCATTACACAAAAGAAACCAGGGCCTCATTCACAGATAACCAGATGAGGATGGAAAGACCAAAGAAGAGGAATTGTGAATTATAGCCAACTTGAGTGTCCATGGAGATAGATTAAGAGAAATTATATATACATATATATATATATATATATATATATATATATATATATATATATATATATATATATTTCTAAATAAATACTGGAAAAATTTTCTTAACATAAAGACATGAATAATCCATTGTTTTTTCTTTAGTAATTACAGCCATGCTTCTCTATCTGTTGTTTTCATTGAAAGATATTGCTATAATCCTAAAATATAAAACAAAGTTGAGGTTAGAAAATGATTTGTTTTTTTAAAAGTTATTGCTTTCATAAACTGACTTATATTCCCCACCCTCTAAAAAGGAAGAAAGCAAATAAAAACTATAAAAAGAAAAGAATTAAAAAATCTGGGGCTGGGGAGATGGCTCAATGTTAAAAAATGCTTGTTTGTAAGGCTCCCATCCCAGGATCAATTTCCAAACACCTTTGGAGAGCTGAATATAAAGCATTGCATGCATCAGTGAACCCAAGGAACCTATGCAGAGTGAGGCACAGAGGTGCATGCATCAGTGATCCCAAGGAACCTATGCAGAGTGAGGCAAAGCCAGGAGAATCCAGGCTCAGGGCCAGCTGCTCTCCATTCATTAGAAGTCTGGCACTTTATTTGCAGTAGCAAGAAACCCTGTCTCAAAGAAAGTGGGACACAGACGTCCCAAAGCTGTCCTCTGACAAAATCCACATACACATTGTGGCACACACACCCATGCACAAAAATGTATAACTATTTTAAAAATGATTTTACAAAATATTTAATCTATTATTCCTTAGAAGATGAAATGACATAACCGATAAATAATCACGGCAGAGAGAAGAATGTAGACTAATGAGATACTTTACAAGGGTATTGGAATGTTTGAACACAGTTCCTGTGAAATAGAATTTGTTTTCTTTATACCTGGTCTTCACTCAAACACTTCAAATTGTATTCTCTTCTTTCAGCTGGTCACTTGATGAGAGAGGACACAACTTTTTGCTTATCCAGTGGAGTTGCTTGGCAATGGGGTTCTGGCTTCATGGTTCCCTATGAGAAATTTGCCATTCTCATACATTGCTGGGCACATGACTGTGTATTGAGATAAAATTTTTATGTCACAACTGCTTTGCCACATTTTATGAAATCCAGGTGTATAAATCAGTTTGTGCACATATTAATTAGAGCATTAGTGATGTAAAAGGCATTAATGGAATCCTTCCTTCCATTAAAACAGAGACCAACAGTGGTATATCACTTCTCCACAGGGAATATAACCAGATTTAAAGGAGCAGTGAGCTGTTTGGCAGATATTAGGCTCTGGAGAATAATTAAATTCCTATAACCTTTCTTGAAAAAAATTTCCCCATCTAATAGAAAATGTAGAATGAGAATGCTTTCATAGATTTAAACTAATTAGATTACATCTTAATGTTTTCCAGTGCTCCTCATAAAAACGGTTATTCATGTAAAAAAGATGAATTGTCCTCCTTCTATTGCATCTCACTCGGCCCACTTGTTTGAGGTTTTAAAAAATGTTTTGCTTTTCACACCATTTGAATTCCTTGGCTTCATCCATTAGCTATTGATGTTTGTTTATTTGTTTGTTTGTTATGTGCTGTGATTAATCATAATACATTGCACTGGGCAATGTAACATTTTTTCCAGCCAGATTTCTCCCATTAGATCAAAACATGGAATCACTTTTATACTCTGTATTTATCAATAATCTTGCATAGAAATATTCTGGTATTTGGTGCTCATTGATTTATGGTGGGGTGCCTTTGTAAGTCAAAAATTCAATGAATAGACCTGTCCTAGAGTCTTAGGTAGCAGACATTAGAAAGCTGGGAGGTCACTGAAGGACTGGAGTACGGGTCCCACCTCTCGTTTGGTTGGTAATATTAGAATGTGAAATATCATAATTGCTTGTCCACAGGATATAAAATATAATATGGAAGGGAAGAAGATTGAAGAATCAGGACTTTTGTTGAGGAAGAGCTAATTTGAATTTTACTTCTGGCCCTGGGTAGAGACATGCTATTCTCAAACACAAGATTATGATCCCCTCCCTTAAGAGTTAATCTAACTGAGCCTGGGGATCACCCAGCCAAGAGACCAACCCTCATGCTAAGGAGGCTGTAGGAATATTTGTCCCCTGAAAAATATAGTGTACTAAACCTATAGATGCTTCTTCCTCGATGGAGTTGCTCACAGACCCTCAGTGTGGATCGTGCCTTCCTCTCTGCTCTGAGTTCTAACTCAGAAAGCATAACATTTCCTCTTTTCTCTTTTCTATCTCTTCTTTGGATTCCAGCCAAAATCCTAAACTTGCTTCCCGGATATCTTTGAGCTTTTCCAGTTTTTCTCAATAAACCTTTATCGCAGATACCTCAATGTCCATGTGCCTGATTTGTCATGGCTGCTGGCGACATGAGGTACAGTGCGAAAGCATGCAGGGCTGCTGAACACCACACTGCAGAGCAGGTAATAGTTTCCTGTACTTATGGACATTTAGCTGCCTGGCTGTGGTGTTTGTAGCTGCTGGTCCCTAGCATCCCAAGAGTATTGGACAGTATATGGCTAACTTTGGGAAAGATCAAAATTCAAAACTTACCACATGGTGTCTACTGAATATGGATTATTTAGATCCATTTAAGTTATGATGTCATAAATTAAACTATTCTAAATTAGAGACAGTTTCTGTAGTGAAGCTAAATAATTATCCATACAACAATAGAAGCATGACCCAAAGGACTTCAGAAGGTTCTACTCATATCCTATGTCCAACTAGATAAAGCTTAATTAAGATGAAGATCCTTCACTAAAGATACAATGCCTTAAGAATAGAGCTATATGTTAAAAATAACTCATGGAAACACCAAATGACACTCCAAAATGATTCCAAGTCCTTAAGGTTTCAACATGAAAACAGATACACAAAATCAAGAGTGGGTCACCTAAAGTAATGACATGTGCCCAGCAGATCCACATGTGGTCTGCGACCTCAGGGCAGTGAGTGACCAAAGCACTACACTGTTATGAGTATCAACCAGAGAGTTTTAATTGACACTAAACTCAAATCTGTGAATGGATTACCAAGGAAACATTCTTTCAAATCAACTTAAATGAAGAATCATGTCCATTGACCTTTAGGCTTGTTGCCTTTTTCTTTCCCTTCATTCTCTTCTAAAAATAAATAACCATGCCTCCTCAATCCTTGTTCCAGACTTTCTCCTGAGAGGAACCAGGCTAGGAAAAAGAACAAGTCTGCCACAGGGTGATATCATGCAATGGACTGGATCATTCATTTTTCCATAAAGCTATTTTTTAAAGAAAATTTCTTATCCTAAGTATTCCAAAGAAAGCACTCAAGGAAACAAGAAGCTAGACAAGTCTTCTGCAAATGTAGAGTAAAATATAAATTCCCTCACTTGACTTCCTGGTAGCAAATGTGAGGGGAGATGGGATCTGTGTTGTCTGACCATGAGTCCTCCCTTCCCAGTCTTGGATCCTTCTTCACAAGCTCCTACTGGAGTTCCATTTAGGAAACCGAAACTCTTGAGACTGAGGAGTTCTCTGATATCAAAGGATCTGTTATGGCAGAAAAAGAAAGACCAGGTCTTGTTGTAAGTTTCCACAATCTAACAGCCTGGAGAGTAGGACACTTTGAGCTTTGTTGTTGCTGCTGTAAGAAACGATGGCAAAGAGACACCAGCAATGGACTCTGGGGGCTGACGGTGATAAAGCAAAGAGGGACAGTCCATAAGAAGTAATGCTGGTTTCCCAAAGGGGTAGGATTAACCTCAAAGTTCAAGGCTTCACATACCTAACTTTTGTTTGTCTCTCTTATAGCTGGATGCTGATTACCATCCTTATTCCCCCACCTGCCTTTATCCTTATGGTTGGGACATCCCAGAACTCAACTCACACTGTCCTTCTTGTCTTGAGATCCACAAGCCTGACTCCTCCTTGTAGCTTTTGCCTGTACTGTTCCCCAGAACTACACTTGTCTATGTTCTTGACTGGCTTTGGGGTCTAAAATACAATCCTCAATCCTCATTTTCTTTCATACACTGGTAGTTTTCTTCAAAGTGCTTATCACTGTTTGAAAGCATGTACCCCAGATGCATTTGTTCCCTCCTCTTTAGAGTCCAGGATCCCTTAGCAGAGGGATTTCACGGTTCTGCTACCTTAACATATGTGCTCTTCATCCTTTCACTCCTGCTTTGGTTATAGATGAGACAAAATGTCATCACAGCCTAGATTTTGAAAACCACTGCACTGCAGTCCTGAACACGTTCCCTCAACTATAATAATGCCTTTCTTCTCTTTGTTCCTTTCAAAACCTCATCTCCCCTAACCCACAGGTTTCCCAAGAGAATTCTCAAAGCCTCGACACTAAGAAACAGTACCCTGTCCACATACTATGTTGTCAACACCCTCCAGGTGGAGGCTGTGTCTCTCCTGTGCCCATGGGATCTCTTATCCTAACCAATGGACCTTGTGCCATGGAGACTTGGTCATGACTCTGGCATCCACACACACACACACCCAGATCTGAGTTCTCTAGCACTCACTCTATCTCCAGTACCTACATGGTGCCTCCATGGCCTCTGTCACTGTGACCATCCTAATCTGACACACAGTTATAAGTGGAGTGTTTGTAAAGCTCTAAGCTTTGTCTTGTCCTACCAGTGTTCTGTCTCTGTCAAATGTGATTTGTCTCATAATGCCTTTATGATTGCCATAGTCTTTTCTATTTCTTTAAAATTCTGTTTCCGTGTTTGAATAAAATGCATGGTAAACAATGCAGGGTGCCCGTCAACTTTGCCTTAGTACAATGAAAATTTTGAAAATTAACTTTACAAAGAGAAAAAGATTTGTCTTGCTCACAGTTTTGGAGATTCGCCACCCACATCCCAGTTCGGGATGGGAGGTGTTTACTTGCTTATTGTGTCATTTCATGGTGCAAATGGCAAGGGCAGAGAGCAAGTGTCAGCAAAACACACATCCAACCAGAGCAGAGAGAGACAGGACTGCCTAGGGTCTCACAGTCCCCTCTGAGGGTACAACCCCAATGATCTAAGACTCTCCTACAGGGCCCACATCTCATAACCCCAGAGCACCTCTAGAACGTACCCTTCCTGAGGCCAAATCTTTAACATATGGACCTTTGGGAGGACATTACTCATATTCAACTTGTAGCAGTCAGAATATTATCAGGCGGTTTTAGCAAGTTTTGTGTGATTATTTTTGTGCTACTCCTGGGACATCTTCACAGAATAGCCTTCTCCAACACACAGGATTGAAAGCATTGATGCCCAGAAGTCCATCATTTGACTCATTAGCACCAACATAATCTTTTGAGCTGTAATGTGACCAGATCACAGGCTCACACTAGCTAGACTGCCTTCCCACACAGCCCTGGAGAGTGTGATTTCTTCCATGGAAATGCTCTTTACCCACCCCTTCCCCTGGGGCCCCTCTACTCATCTTCCTCTCACTCTGTAACTCAGATCCATCCCTCTCTTACTGGCATTGAGAGCATTAGACACTGACCACCCTCTTCACAACTTTTTATATTTGTAATTTCACTTTGATCACGTGATCAGTGTCCCCAGAGAGTGCATACCAACAAGAAAGAGTTCTTGATTTATTTCTCTACATGATGTCAGGCACATAGCAAAGAATTAGTAAATATTCTTAGAGTAAATGAATGAATGAACACATTAAATTACTTATATTCTAACCAAGTTTCCAATATATAATGAAAGGATTGCTATGGGGGAAAAATCCTTTTTAGTCCTCCTGGGAGAATTTTGGTTTCTAAAGGAGCCTTAAATTCTTACAGAGTTGAAAAAGGAGCAGCTTTTTGAACCTGACCATTTTTAGAATACTAGCCTAGGCTGTAAGTCAAAGGGAGAAAGCTTTATGTTCACAAACCCCAAGGGGTTAAGGGCACGATCCAGGGAACCTGGAAGAAAAGTCTGCCACTGAAGCATGAAAAACCTGCTGTAAAAGGACTTTCAATTCAAGTCCACTTGTTAGGAATCTGAAGTTTTATAGTCCTTGATCCTCCCCATTTCAGGTTACTTTGTAATGTAATTGTTTCCTCAATTCAAAAGAAGTTGATCTTACTTTTTTTGGTTCAGGTGTTGTGTGAACTGAAAGATAGAGAATAAAAAGATTAATTAAAGTAAGATAGCCATGGTCAAGTTTGCTCTCTGCTGAGTATATCACCTTTAACTTAAATCTCTTAAACTGCACACAATTAATTTGAAAGCCTGAGGGCACTTGCATGGAAGGGATAATGGGCCAAAACTTTAAATGATACAAAGTTCTTAAGCCAAACTCTTTCTGCTTTATTGGTTTGTGTTAACACCTTACTGATTAATCTGCTGACGACTGAGGCTCTTTTTCTTCAGGGATATCAAATTGACTGCTAGAATCAATCCTATTTTGGGTCATTTTAAATTCTCACTCATCATACCAGTGATCAAACTGACTGTACCATAACCTGAATCTCAAAACTATAGAAAACAATGAATTAGTCATTCTTTGATCACTCAGTAGATATTATAGATATAACGAGTCTTTATATCTTATAAGTGGTTTTAACACTAGATGTAGAGAGCAAACATATTCAACTAAAGAAAACTACTTTCAAATTTCTCTCATACACAACTATAAACTACTGATTATAAGTGGCTATGGTAGCACAGGCCTATAATCCCAGCATGAAGGAAGCTAAACTAGGAGAATTGACAGTTCAAGGTCAGCCTGTGCTTCATAATGAGACCCTGTCTCTATAACACACATAAAAGATACTGATTTATATATTATAGAACACAGGTACAATCTTTAAAATAATATATTTGGAAAATGCTTATATAATTTCAAGGAAAAAAAAACAACAAATCTAGATCAAAATGTAAACCCAACTTGGGAGGAAAATACATGTATATGAAACATATATTTACATATTGGAATATGTATTTTATATAGGATATATATGAAAAAGAAAAATATGTATTTATTATAAGAGCACATTTAAAATTTTATTTATTTACTTGTAAGGGGAGAGGGAGAGAGAGAGAGAGACAGAGACAGACAGACAGACAGACAGACAGACAGACAGACAGATGGACACAGAGAGAGAAAGAATGCACACCAGGGCCTCCAGCCACTGCAAACAAATTCCAAATCTATGTGCCACCTTGTACATCTGACTTTACGTGGGTGCTGAGGAATTGATTCCAGGTTGTTAGGCTTTGAAGACAAGCTCCCTAATACTGAACCATCTCCCCAGCCCAAAAGAGCACTTTTAATACACATAAATATATAAATTAAACCAGGTTGGTGAATGGCTAGACAGATTAATGAATAAAAGGCTTGGGAGATGGGCCAGTGGGTAAATGCTTGCTGCTGACTTTCAATCCCAAGAACCTATATAAAGCCAGACATTGTAGCATGCACCTGTAATCCAGGTGTGCCTGTGGTGAGATGGGTGGTAGGAACAGGAGAATCCCATAAGCCGTGAGTCACTAGCCTGATGTATTCAGTGAAAGCAAGTGAGTCTGCCTCAAACAGGATAGAAAGTGATACTTCTGACTTCCTCATACTTTCCATGGCACATCCTCCTTTATTCATTCTCTCTGTCTCTCTGTCTCTCTCCCTTTCACACACATAAACACACACACACACACACACACACACACACTCTGACGTTTTTTTAAAAAGGTGAATAAAAAGGTAGCAAGAGAAAAAGCATTTAAATAGAAGGAAGAGAAAAAGAAATAAGATGAAAATGTAATGAAATGTTATCACTGGTTAATTGAAGAAAATAATAGACAATATTTTTCTTTCCTCTTGGTGCATTTCTCTGCAATTTCCGAAGTAAAACTTCAATTGTCAAAAGAAATCCATGAAGTCAGAACATATATTTTGTGACTTTCAAATGAAGAAGTTCATCTTCTGTCATTTCTTGTAGTTGGGGCAGGGTGGGTGCAGAGGAGAGGGCAGGATAAGAAGGCCCCCTCTCTCTCCATTTGCCTCCGACGCTGTGTCACACACATGTGCCTGTGCACACACATGCACACGCAGGGTGCTCTTATAGCTCCAGTGCCTTAAATCTAAAGGCTGTGATGGTCAACAACTAGAAAACTACAACCGTATATAATTAGCTGCAAATAACCTAAAACTCATGCACCATCTTCCCACCATTAAAGGTGCTAAATATCAAGCTTTTACCTTCCATCTTGATTCTCTATCAGGTTGTAAGAAGGGCTTTGTTTTGATTTGTTTGTTTATTTAAATCTATTGTAGAAACATCATTTAAAGCAAATTTTAAGTGTTTGGACACTAGCTCTAATTTTATCATTGTGCTGTACATTGTGTAACATCTACTTTAAATGCAAATATAAGCGCATGAACTCTTGTGGGTGGTCAGCAGTTATATCACTGCTATTTCCCAGCCTGTATAGGTTGTTCTGCACATAACCTCAAAAATACTGTGCAGAAATAACCCCACTATTTATATTCACTTCATGATATGTTCACATTCTACATCCTCCTAAGCTCATTGATGAGTATGGAAAGCTTGAGAGACAAGGTACAATGGGAACCATAAGGCTGCTTTAGCTCCCTCTCCTTCTCTATCCTGGTTTCCATTGTCTATGGTTGGCTAACATGGGGAAGAAACAACATGAGTAAATTGTGGTTTAAATAAAAAGTATAACATCTCGGGGCTCCCAGTACACCCATTTGCTCAGTTCTGTCTCTAGCATACTTACCTGGGACTTACCTGTAGATTTTTTTGTTCATTCACACACTGTGGGACCACTAGAACTCTGTGTCATGTGTAGCATAAAGTTGAATGTTTAAATTAAATGACCATAAAGCAGGCATATATTGTGTACTTATCTCCTCTGCTCACACACATGAAACATTGCCCCATCAAACTTCACTTACAAATCACAAGTTTAAAGATGAAACTGCAGTTTCAAATCTTAACAGCATAGCACTGAATCAAATTCAATAGTCTCCTAATCACATCCCCTCTAGAACTGCACAGGTCACACATCTGTGACACAGACATGGCATACTGCTTTGGATGCTGAGCCAAAGTACTTGCAAGTCCCCTGGTAACCTGAAGCCTATTTCTAGATGATGAGACTTAAAATTTACCTAAGACAGAGTAGGACATGTGTATGTAGAATTCTATAGAAAAAAGAAAATAGAATAAACCAATCTAATAAAGGAACTAAGTACAATCTGATATCCATGTGCTATTCTATAACTGACTGCTTTATTAGACCTCTATTTTACAATTTATAGAGAACACCAGCAGTGGAAAATAGATTAGGGAACAGGAAAGATGGAGTGTCTGCTCACTAGTTCTTTCAAATTCCATTCTTGAGATTGACTGGGACACTAATTGGAGAGTCAGTAAATGAGAATGTACAGTCTTACATATATCAATGGTCTGTTTTCTTTCTGGTTGACATAAACGAACAATTCCTGGAATCGTGCTGAACACTGTAATCTGATAATTAAGGAAGGGCTCAGTGGAGCAAGGGAGAAAAAAAAACAGGAAAATTAAATTTAGAAAGAAGCTGATGAAGAGCCAGGCACCAGCTGACACAAAATCGTCCATTTAAGATGTTCTTAAAGATAATTGAAAATGTTCTTCATAAACAAGGTTTAGTGGGATCAGAAAAGAGAAGCTTTTCTATTAAATAATACTAGGCCTGTCATGGCAATGCATGTCTTAACCAAGCAAGTAATACTACTCGTATTTATTGCCCTGCTTGAAAGCAAGTGAGGCCAGTCTCCTGATCTGATCAAATCAAATACAGTTTAGCTGAATTGTTTAGGTACATTCTGTATCCACCCTCATATATGAAGTGGCTTTCATGTCAACATGTCAGGGAAGCTTGGTTAACCAAAGATTTTATTTATTTATATTCTTGTTTTTATTTTTGCAGACACTGGTTTGACATGCTTTTTTTTTTTTCATGACTTCTACCTCAATTTGACCAGTCCTCTTTTAGACCTGAGGTCCTGACAAAAACTACAACTTACACTCTCTTCTACAACCCATCCTCACCTGAGCTGGATTCTGCTACTCTTGATTTTTCAGTATTGTTCAGCTGCTAATATTCATTTATAGACCAAATGTCACCTGCCAGTGGCCAAATGTTATCTCTGAGGTACCAGTTGGACACCATCATATAGTTTTCATTGCATTTCCATACCATCATCACCAGATTATCTATTCAGTTACCCCATCTTCCAAATCATTCCTGACACTATGCCTTGAACAACTCAACTCTCACTTATAACTGTCTATCATTTTACATGTGTTCCTTAGATTCTAATCCACTAGCAAATAGTATCTGTATCGAATACTGATTTATTTTGTTACTGTTGGCAAG
>PVHP010012077.1:30858-43863 GCA_004024765.1 Zapus hudsonius
AAGAAAGAAAGAAAGACCACACACTATACTGTAGTTTGGTTACTTTCATTTGAGTACATAATACACATTAAGTGCTCTGAGGGAACAGACTGAAGATCATTTTCCTTGGGTTAATCATTGTTCTCTTCTAGATGTTATTTTATTCAAATGATGCCAAGAGGCAATACATCAGCTATTACAGCCATCAGGACCTTGTGTCTCCTCCAAGCTGTGTGGTAGAAGGTGATAAGTGTGTTTGGAAAATTTAGAGCAAGATAAGAGGAATCAGGAAAAATATTCATTAATACAGTCATTCATGCATTTTACATGTATAAATCACCAAATATCTGACAAGTTCAATCTAAATACTGTGCAGGATGAGAAGGTGTTTTTTTTAAGGGAGAGCTAATGCTGTCAAAAGAACTCACAGTAACATCTATATTGTGATGGTAAGATGTCAAATTGGAGCTTTTGTAGCTTAAAGTTTAAAAGCTGAACTTTTAACACTTTGGGCTTTAATCCACATTCCAGTGCACACCTAATTCAGTGTTTATGGAGACAGATGATGGATCTTACACTCTTCTCCGTGAGCCAGTGTGTCTATTTGTGCCTTTGTGTTTGCTCAGCCTACAAAAGAAGAGGTTGACTGCAGTCTTCAGAGTGACATCATTGCTATTGAAATCCTAGAGCAACATGTGAGGAAATCCTAAAAATACAGTGACTGTGACTCAGAATCTTTGCAGTTGAGGGCCAGGAATCAGCATTTTTAATAAGCACACTGCTGATTCTGATTCCTAGTGAAATCTTAGAAGTATCACCTGCCACATCACTCTAACTTCATACTGGAGTATATACGTCCTTCAACGTTTTAAGTAGTGTTCTTTCCTCTGAACTGATTTTTACTCAGAATGTAATAATTAAATATCTTGCTAGAGCTAGGAGAACACAATTACCTCTACAATACACCTCTACAAGGTGGCTATGAGGCTCCAATGATCTAACCTCTGCCTTCTCTTGCCAAACCCAGCCCTCCTGTGCCCGTGCAGCTGCCCTCTTGGCCACACCAAGCCTGTCTCCTGCTCTCCTGATTGTTGTGCAAGAGCTCTCCCAGCGGAGAGTATATTACACCATGATGTTCCCAGTGCTCACACTCTTCTTTCTGCCTTGTGCTTTTTGCCTTGCTCGCTGCTTTTCTTTCTTCTTATCTTATCCCATTAAGGAAAATAATATCTCCATCCACTGAAAATTAACTAGGTTCCACCTAATTTTGTTTTCTTAAGGAGCCCAATTCCTTCCCATCAAAGAATTTTTCATATTAGTATACATGTGTACATGGATTTTGCTTGGTGCCTACTTCCCTGCCACTTTGGGCTAAGGACAAAGGAACATATTCATTTCCTTTACCAATGTGCCATTTCCTAGCACAGTGCCGAACACAGAGCATATGCCTCATAAATGCATTAATAAGAAGGTAAATTGAAGGTGGAGGAGCACTGTATAAATAAAATACCATATACTGTATGTAAAACTAGAATATATAATCATTAATATACTTGCCATGAAATAGTGCATTAAGGTGGTCAGGAAAAACTTGATAGCTGAAATGGAAGTTTAGCTGGGTCTCGGACAGCATTTAAAATTGGCAGAAAAGAACAGAAAGTAGTACTCATAGGCAAAAGTTCAGAGGTCAAAATCATAATGCCCAAATCTAATTATCTCAAGATTTATTCCAACTAAGAACATTCTGTTTATAGATAAATGTATTGATTATTTTTGATATTGATTGATTATCTTGTCCCAGGAGGAATGTACCCAGGAAAAACAATACCTTCAACTTCTCCAAAGTTTCATTGATCTCATCACCAAACCTCAGAAATCGCAGCAATGCTATGGGATTCAAAGTATAAAGAGGCATTAAAAAGAGAGTCAGGTTGGGGCAGTGAGAAAATCATAATTAAATTTGGCAGAGGTGAAAGTATTGAAAAACATCACGTTCATCCTATCAGATAATAACACCAGGATGTGACAGGACTGGTACCTCTAGTAGACAGCAGGAATCTGGGGATCAATCTCCCCTGATTTGTGAAAAGACCCTTAAATACTAGGTGGGCCAGCCTACTTTTATTTCTGCCTAAATTGTTTTCTATTACAAGTGCAAATAAAAACAAATATTTTACAAAAACATGTTCACTTAAACTCCCAATCTACTAAGCTATCTGAATGAGGAGAGATGTAAATGGCTTTACTTTGATCACTCCTGGGTGTTACCAAATGTGTTCTGTACTTTCCCCCTTTGTATAGCATTCATGGCATTAAAAGAAATTATATCATGACGTGTCTGTTTGCACATATACACATATGTAAGTTTTTAACTAGAATATTTTTCAATTTCAGAAAAGGATGAATGGAAAACTGTTCACAGGGCTTTTGGTGTATTGAAGTAATAATCTGGTCTTGTCCTTCTCTTCTATTGGAAGTTTGAAACAAAACATTCAATATATGCAATAACTGCTTTTCAGTTGTGCTTTTTAAAATTAATATCTTTATTATGAGTAAAGATATACATAGTATGAGCAACTCTTGTGAAGATGTCCCCATTTCCCTCCTTTCTGTCCCCTACCCACTGGGGTCCTTCCTCAGTGTGCATACTGGATCTGTCCATACGTTAGGAGGTATGAACAGCTCCCGAGGTAGCCAGTGTTTTTTTTTCTTCCCCCTTTGTGAGATGTTGCAGAGGGGGAGATGTCTCTGGATATTCTCCCCCACCATGGCTCTTACATTCTGTACTTTTATGATCTGAATACTGCGAGCTTTAAGAGAAAGAAACCAGTGAGGCAAGTTGTTCAGTCTGCCTTGCTCTTTGGCCTGGGGGATCTCTGTGGGCTTCAGTACTCACAGGGAGAATCCAGCACTGAAGGAGATCAAGGTTTATTTCACTGAGGAAACCACAACCTGCAAGCAAAATTGAAACAATAAACAGTGAGACCAAGGGCGGAGGACCTACAGAAACAAGCCAGGGAGAGCGTCTCAAGTCTGTGTTAAATATGAAACTGTCAAACATGTAAGGAAAGTACAAAGGGCTGGCAATAAGGTAAGGAAAGCTATAAAATGAACAACCTCCAAAGCATAGGCTGGACTGGAAGACATTTAGATGTCCATCAGCAGAGTAGGAAGAATGAATGCTCAGAGCAGACTGTAGAGACTTCAGAACACTTTCAGCTTTGAAGGAAGACTCAGCTAGCTGAAAGAAATACACACCATATGAAAAATTCACTGCACAGCTTTAGTAGGAGATTAGTTAGGGCTAAAATGTGTCAGCAAATCTTATAGGTTAGCAGGAGACAATATAAAAACAGAAGCCCAGAAAGAAAATGAGTAAAAGAACACTGAGCAAAGTCATGGTGACCTTTGAGACAATTTAAAGTGTCCCAATGTGTAATTGAAATGACAAGACTTTCCATATTTTAATGAAACCTATAAAATCATATAACCAAGAAGTTGAAGTGATTCAAAAGCAAGGGAAAATGAATTATGAAGTAAACTATACCAAGACATGACATAATCCAAGAGAAAAATCCTGAGATGAAGCACAGAAAACTAGGCAGGCACACACACACACACACACACACACACACACACACACACACACACACACATTGTGCTTGTGCATGTGTGCTCTGTGTGTACAAAGAAAAACTGAAGGAGACTTTTTGAAAAAATATGCTAAAAATGGAACAACTTTTCAGTGCTAAAATTAAACAAAAAATCACTCTACTCAACCAAAAACTTCGTAGTCAATAAAAAATAATTAAGTGAAAAAAATCATTTTCAGAAAAGAAAGTCAGAAAATTTTGTGTTACCAGCAGATAAGTACTATAAAGGAGAGTCAAAGAAAGTTCTCCAGAAGAAACATGATTTCAAATGGAAACTTTGATTTAACTAGAACCTCCAGAAACAGTAGCTGTGTGTGCGACAATCAACCATATCTTACACACGTATCAGAACGTCTCCAATGCTCAACCTGCCCTCTTTACTGAGTTCAACTGTAAAGGGCTTTTCTTCCCCCACCCCATCTATCTCTTCTTGGGATACCAGCTGAAATCCAAGCATGCTTGCTCTGACACTGAGCAGTCTCACCATTTTCTCAGTAAAATATTCTTTGCTTTACTTAATAAAAATTGAAAGCACAATTAACATCTTTCCCATTAGAAAACTTCAGATTAAAAATGTTTCATGTGTATTTGATAAAACAATAATACTAGTACTACCCAAGTTAATTCAGAAAATACAAAAAAGGGGTGAAATGCTTGTGAAATAATTTCTTATGGTCAAAACCCCTAATACTAAAACTTGACAAGAACATTGCATGAAATGAACCCAACATACCAGTCAATACCCTTGTGACTACATCCATTAAAATTATCAAATTGTGGGACAAAATATGAAGAAGATAACATGCCTTCATCAAGTGACATTCACTTCAGAAAATCAAGGGGGCTTTAACAATTGAAAATCAATAATGTTGCCCTTCTTATCAGAATAAAAAGGGAAAATATTACCTTGGTATATTTGGCCATCTGAAATATTTTATATAAATTTCTTAGCAAACTAAGAATGAAAATAAATTTAACTTAACAAAAGACATTGATACAACTAACACAAAAATTGTGAAAGACAATGCTTTCTCAAGACTTGTGGGAAGAGAAATGAAGTTTCCTCTTACCATGTCCATCCAGTAACCTATCAGATGTTCTAGTAAATGAAACTAAGCAAGAAGAGAAAAAAAATAAAAAAGCATGAAATGGAAAAGAATTCACATATTAAATGGTCATAAGTTTTAGAAGATAAGCACATGTATGAAATATCACTTTTAAAAAAGAAAGACCCTAAATGTAAGTAAGTAGCACCATTTCATGGGTTAGGTGCCCTAGTCTTAAAAAAAGGAGAAAATTAGCTTGGCTTCAACTTTCATCACTCTCTGCTTCTTGACCTGAACGTGACCATGGTCTTCATGTCTTATTATAATGCCTTCCCCACCATGGTGGTCTGCATCCTCTTGAACTGCAAGTTTTAAAAAAAAGACTTTTCTTCAAGTTGTTTTTTCAGGCACTTGAGCATAGCATTCAGAAAATTAACTGATATACCTTTGTTGAATATGGTTTCTGATATTAATAAGGCTCTTGTTTGGCTCATACATTTCTTCTTTAGGAAATAAATCATTAAAAACATGAAAAAATAAGGTAGATACTATCCATGAGTAACAGTTCTGGTCACATTTCTCAAGACTAAAGTATAACAAGCAGCTGAAATTCCATATCCTGGTTAATTTTTTTTTATTTTATCATTCCATACAGCATCCAGAAATATGAAATATTTACAGTTAATTTTTAAAAGTCTAAAATCTAGAGATACTGCACTGAGAGATTTAAAGGATAACTAAATAAATGAAATGCTGTGCCAATTTATTAGATCAGTATTATTAAGTCTCAATATTGTCAAGACATCAATTCTCCCAGAGAAAACTCTAACAGGTTGATAAGAACTGACAAGCTGACTATATAATTTTATTGAAATTTAAAAGATTTAGAAGAGTCAAGACATTCTTAGACAAATTTAGAGGATTTAACCAGGTGCTCTCAAAACTTGAAAGGATTTATACCACTTGAACTCAATGCTTATTAAGAAAATATGACATTAATACAAGGATTTTATATCAGTCACTTGAACAATAAAAAACAGAAATGTCCCTGGACAGCTCCCTGTGAGGTGTGGTTGGTTTCCATTGGGGTTTGAATGTCAAATATCTTCTATAGACACATGTGTTTCAACACAGGGCAGCCATTTGTATGTCACTGTTTGGCAAGGTTGAGCCCAGCAGAAGTGTATCTATCAAAAATAGATCGGGAAAGCTTATAGGTCTCAGTTGGGTCCTGGTTCCTGCCCTCCCCCTCTCTTCATCATCTCCTGCCTTCACACGATGGCCAGCTACAAGCTCCTGCACTGAGACTGGAGAATCAGCCACCATGTCTCCCCTGCCATAAGCCTGTGAGCTAAAATAAATCCTTCTCATAAGTTGTCTTGTCAGGTAGTTGATCACAGCAGCAACAACAAAACAGTAACTAACACAGGTTGAAAGGAATTTAAAAGGGAAAAGTAGCCTTGGTAACAAATGATTATGGAGCAACCCATTCTGAAAATTAACTCCCAATAAATCATAGACCTAAACATGTAATGTAAAGCTATAAAACTATAGTGGTAAGGTAGGCAAACAATTTTTTAGGACTCTGAAAGGGCAAATAGAAAAAAAATGAAAAAAATAATAAATTGGAATTCACAAGATTATTAACCTCTGCTCCTCAAAAGCTATCTTTTATAAATATCTTTAATAAAATTTTATATTTATATATCTGACAAAGGACTTGCATCTAGACTATTTAAAGAACTCTTACCACTCAAAAATAAGAGAATAATCCAGTTAAAACATGAAGGATGGTACAGATGCTCTTATGAAATTTGTTGTTGTTTACAGTTTCAGAGACTCAATTCAGAACCCCAGTAGTGCTACACAAGTGTGCTACCACTAAGGATACCTTTTGCTCTCATATGAAAATATTTGAATGAGCAGTTCTTACTTCCTCATTGCTTTGAACAAATATCTGACCCTAAACAACTTAAGGAAAGAGTCCATTTCGGTTTACAGCTCCTGAGGGTAGAGTTCTGTGCACTGTGGAAGTCAAGAGTTCAGGAGCAAGAACAAAGCTACTCACATTGGCAGGCAGGAAGCAGATGGTGAACAGGAAATGGGGCAAGTAACTCAGGGCCCAAGTCCAGTGACACACTTCCTCACCAAGTTTCTACCAACTAAAGGTTCCCCAGCCTTCCCAGACAATACCACCAGGTGGGGACCAACTGTCATACACATGAACCTATGGGGAACAGTTTACATTCAAACCACAAATCCCATCACTAATGAATCTATATGATCTATAGCAGGAATGAGTCCTTCTCCACTTAGCCACAAAGAAGCTCATCAGAGACTCTGAGAAACAGCAGGCAGACAGAAAGCAAGCGCATATCACATAATTCCACTTACATGAAATTCTTGAACAAAAAAAAACAGTCCTTACTGAGAGAAAGCCGATCACCTGTTGCAGTGGGATGAAGTTTGTTTCAAAGGTGGATGAGGAAACTTTGAGGTTATCTACCTCTTGAATATAAAGATGACATGGGTGTATGAATGTGTCAAAACCTGCTGCTATATATTTAATTTAATGGTGTATGTGTTCTACACAAGATTTACCTCTGACTGTGGCTGTATAACTTGCCTAGCATGTACAAGGCTCTTGGCTCCAGACCCACTAACACAATACATTCACACACACATGGGGAAAGAGAGAGAGAGAGAGAGAGAGAGAGAGAGAGAGAGAGAGAGAGAGAGAGAGAGAGAGAGACTGATTTACCTCTGTGAACCTATACTTTCATTTCTGTTTTGTCTTTCTGTCTTTTTGAGGTAGGGGCTCCCTCTAGCCCAGGCTGACCTGGAATTCATCATCTAGTCTCAAAATGGCCTCAAACTCATGGCAAACCTCCTACCTCTGCTTCCTCAGTGTTCAGATTACTTTTTAAGTCTCTTTACCACAATACTGTTCTCTTTGTTCAAGGACTCATATATTTCTCTACATTTTTGGGAGGCAGGGTTTCTTTCTATCCCAGGTTGACCCGGAACCCATGGTGATCCTCCTGCCACAGATCACCCAGTGCTGGGATTAAAGGTGTGCACCTCTACTCCCTACGTCTCTGCTTTTTCCCTCAGGTTATGAGCCAGATAGTATAGTGAGAAAGATTTTCCACAGGGTCTTTTGCCTTTTTCTCAATACTGGAAGGAATACCTGACAGCAAGTTTATCTTTTCCATAGAATGTGGTTATACTTTCTTCCTTATCATTGGCTTCAGACTTTACTTCCTTGTGAAGCTAATATTTAAATCCTTTTAAAGGAAGGACACACTGTTTAGAAACACTTTCCAGCCATGATCAAGATGAACGACCATCATTCAGAGGCAGACCTGGCCTCCCTCCAAGATAGTCCAATCAAGCAGTTCAGAGGCAGTTCAGTGAATTCAGCCAGCTAGAGGACTTGCAGGAATCAAGAAGCCTCCTGGGTTAACTAATTCGAGAGGCTCCCAGGAGAACTGGGCCTAGACAGTCTTTAGGAGAGGTCAATGCAACAGGGACTTGGCATGGTCAGAATGGAGTGTTAATGTATACTGTAATTCTTTTCAAATCTTTTGAAGAAAAATTAAAAATTCAAAGTCCTATACAAACATAAAAGGGTCATGATTTAATTAAAAATATGAATGCAAAAAAATCACTTATTAATGAGTATAATGGCAATAAAACTGTATAAGAAGATGTGTTATGTTTATACTGTGATTTTGTAGACTGCGGGAACAGCACCAGGTTTACCATGGGCCACATACATACACTTAGGAACTTTCTAAAACTAACACAGAAGAATGAATAAGGGATAGAGTGGAAACAAATTAGCCTAGAAGGAAGAGAGTTATTAAGGATTTGATGAAAGTCAAGATTTCAAAAAATTTTGCAAAGACTTATATACTCCTAGGAAGCATGGGGTAGAGATAATGGGGTTCAAATAAGATACTACTGCTTTATTTTAGGCAAAAAAGTGTCTTAACTGTGTAGCACCTTGGAAATTTGAGGAAATCTCTTTTAGGGCTCTTTGGCTATAAGCAAGGTCTCCTTAGACCATTCTTAGCTATAAGCAGGGTCTGCACTTGCAGTCTGCTAAATGCTTTCTACTTTTCCACATATTTTTGTTTATTTTTCGAGATAGTCTCTCAGTTTAGCCCAGTCTGACCTAGGACTCACTCTATAGTTCCAGGATCGCTTCAAACTCATGGTAATCCTCCTACCTCTGCCTCCCCAGTTCTGGGTTTATAGGTGTGCATCACCACACCTGTTTTTTTTTTTTTTTCCTTGTATTTTGAAGCAGAATGCTCACAGGATTCTTGGGCAAATGGAAATAATGTTGATTTCTCAGGGAAGTTAAAAACTGAATACCTTTTCACTGATATTTGAGAATACATGTTTAAGTATCTATTTAGTGGTGGCAGAGAGAAACAAATTTTCTATTACTAAAAGTTGTCTGCCTCTATTTGAATTTGGAATAAAGAATTTATTATCGGCATTTATAACATTTCATTGTAAATATTTCCATGACATCAAACTGCAATTTTCTAAACCAGAAAATATCTTCAGGGATAAAATACAAGTATATAAATTAGTTCATAAATAAAGTAAGCATTCCCAGGAAATATCACCATGCCATGCATTATTTGCTTTTAAATTTTAGCTAACGATAACCATGAAGTGACTGGTGTGTTCTCTGTGTTTGTGTAGAAGAAACCTGTGTAGAGATTCCTTAAAGATAAATGGGTACCCAGGAGAGTGATCATTCACTTTCTTGTTTGTTCACTCAAAGGTGATAACTTTCTGAGGCCTTAGACCAGTTCTTTGTGGAACCCCGACTTAATTGGCAGCATTTTCTAACTTCTATGAACCTTAGGGTATGTTGTATATTGGTTACTAATCAAATCACATTTTCAACTGCCCTAGCTTTGGGTACCCTTTGGTCAATTATGTTGGGGGACAGAATTCTTAGAATGAAAGAAGTCAAAGTACTTCTGCCAATGAGGTATTCCTTTTTTTTTTTTTTTTGTAGTTTTTGTTTTGTTGGTTTTTCTGGCTTACTCTGAGACTGTTTCTCTAACCTGCGAGGTCACTACACTCTCTGAGGGACAACAGAGAGCCTGAGTACACTGGGGATAAAAAAGGAAACACCATAAAAGTTACAAAACTAGACTCCAGCTCTGATCAAAGGACTTCTCCTGTCTGTGATATGATCAGATCCATTGGTTCTCAAAATTTAGCTTTCATCACAAATGTTTGGTGAGATCCTGAAAGGCTGATCACTGGGCCTTTACCCCAGAGCTTCTGCTACAGAAAGTCTCAGGAGGAGTTGAGCAGTTTTTATATTTTTGATACATTTGTGGGTGGTGTTGATGTTGCTCATACAGAACACACTTTGAGAACTGCTAATCAGCTACCTGGACCTTGAGGTTCCAAGATGAAACTTTGCATGAAAACATCATCAATAGTTAAGACTTGTTTTAATTGTTGTATGTTACCTTCTTTGTAATTTTTTTTCATATAAACAGAGGGTGTTGTTGCTTGAGGACTCATGTGAAAGACTTCTCTGTGTCTTTCAGCCTTGGAGAACTAATCAGGAGCAAGAACTATAGGTTTAGTGGCTCTTCCCATAATACCAGTAAGAATTATGACAATATTATGTACATCTAATTGTTATTTTATTATCCATATTCTAAGGGACAGCATCAACAGCAGGCTGTTTTTATCACTGGGTTCTGTAATTTTAGGAATCCAGAATCAGTAACCACTTCAAGCTCTCTAGAAGATTTGATAATGACAGACCAGCCTTGTTCAGCAAGGAGAAGTCATCAAATGTAATCAAAAATACCTGTATACACATATATAACAACAGGAAGTTTCATCAGATATAACCTAAATGAAAAACATAAACGGAATAATATTAACATATTAAAAAGTTTAGAAAATAAGAAATAAGATTAAGAAAAATCAGTTCGTCCATAATTATGCTCATTACAAACCAAATGGAAAAAATAACCTGTTTAGGATGAAGACTTGATTAATCACATTCAGAAATCAAATGACAAGTAAATTACAAGTAAAATAACAAATCCCAAGAAACCTAGCTGGGACTGTGAAAGAGGTAGAAGGAATTGGGGGATAGAGGGGAGGAGGGGGGGAGGATTTATACAATAAGCTAAACCAATAATGAATTTAATCATAAAATCCTTACTTTCAAACAGTAAGCTCTTGAGAAAGAAGTGGGCATTGTCTAGTAAGAGGGGCCATGAATGAAAGGGGAGGAAACCAAACCCCACGAAAAATTGATCAGACCTGCAACTCCCTGTCCCAGTCTTTGGATCCTTCCCACAGTGAGCTGTGGATCAAAGAGACCCCACAAGGTCCCTAAAACAAGACAGGATCTGTCAAAGCTCTTGAATACCCACCCCAGGCCAAAGGTAAGATCCTATTGCTGAAGAAACCACAGAAAGACATCGAACAACACCGAGAGACCCTGAGAGATCCAGAATGGTGCTACATAAGCGGTCAGGGGAAATTGGTCAATGATACATGGAGAAAGCTGAGACCAAGGATACAAAATGAAGTCTGTTGCCATGAGAGGGCTGCACACACCTCTTTCTGGGAGAGATCAACGGACCAAGAAATGATCACTGGTGCAATAGAGGTGCCAAAGCAGTGTGGGGGGTATTCAACAGCTTTTAAATTGGCCAAGAACTGGGGCTCCAAAAAAAAAATCCCCATTACCAGAGAACTACAGAGAGGCTAATCTCAATAGAATTTTGCCAAATTAGGAATGTGTGTCTCATTTAATCTTATACTGATCTCAGTCTCCGATGGAAATTCTGTTTGTATTTTTCAGAAAGCAGTGAGAGAGCTCTGGTCATTCCAATTCCACCGAAGAATCGCAGGCCAAAGGCTAATATCCAAAAAAGAGATGAACCACCCCCTGCCCATCATGTAGGCCCCAAGTGAAACACTTGAGACAGTGGTGGGGCAAGAAAGAGACCTATAACCACAGCCAATCAGTCATCCCAGGATAAGTCCGTGAGACAGACACCAATGACTTCCAACACAACTTAAAGTAGAAGCACAGACTCTGAAGGTCACAACAACAACAATGAAACAGACTTAAAACTCACCCTCCATGACTCAGGGAACTATGTGTGTGTGTGGGGGGGGATTGTAAGAGCCATGATGAGGGAGAATATCCAGAGTATTACCCCCTTCAGCTACAATTCATAAAGGAGGAACAACCTTGATGGCTCCTGTGCTATCCATAACCCCTTGCCACATGGACTGATCCAGTGTGCCCACTAAGGAGGATACCCAGTGGATTGGGGACAGGGAGGAGGAAAATGGGAATATAAACACAATATCTGCTCATATAATGTATCTAATTTTGGACAATAAAGATAAAATTTAAAAAAAATACCAAAACATGGGCACGCTGCGGGCTCTTTGCGCCTGCGCAGTGCGCCCTCCTCCCTTTCTGCCTCCGCTGCCGCCATGGCGCCTGTGAAAAAGCTTGTGGCGAAGGGGGGCAAAAAAAAGAAGCAGGTTCTGAAGTTCACACTTGACTGCACCCACCCTGTGGAAGATGGGATCATGGATGCTGCCAATTTCGAGCAGTTCCTCCAGGAGAGAATCAAAGTGAACGGCAAGGCTGGGAACCTTGGTGGAGGGGTCGTGACCATCGAGAGGAGCAAGAGCAAGAGCACTGTAACCTCCGAGGTGCCTTTTTCCAAAAGGTATTTGAAATATCTCACCAAAAAATATTTGAAGAATAACCTACGAGATTGGTTACGCGTAGTTGCTAACAGCAAAGAGAGTTACGAATTGCGTTACTTCCAGATTAACCAGGACGAAGAAGAGGAGGAAGATGAGGATTAAAACACTGGTCTGGAATATTTTGTATGAATTCATGAATAAAACTTAGGAACAAAACTGGTGGTTTCTCCTTGTGTCTCTGCAGTGTGGATTGGACGGAAAATCGGAAATCACGGCAAACGGCTTGACGTGGGCTGCCGCTTGTTTGTATCTAGACTTTTTTTCCTTCTGTGTGAAATTCAGTTCTTCCAGTAGTTATGCCCAGTAAAAACAGGGTACTTAAGGGAATTGACAACCCATCCGACATTGACATTGAGGGTAAAGGCGTGAGCTTCAGAGAGTTCCATCTTCTCGCTTTGGGTGACAGTCAATTGTATCTGGTACCCTTCTCAGAGGAAGACTCAAGAACAGTGTGGGGTTTTAATTCATGAAAAACAAAAGAGATGATTTCCCCTGTCCAGATTCTTGTGCGAAAGTATCAGTGTCAG
>PVHP010012078.1:8754-43836 GCA_004024765.1 Zapus hudsonius
TTTTTTTTCTTCTCTCTTTCAGCTACCCTATAACTATTCATGCTTTCTTGTCTGTGTAAAGATTTTATGTTTTCAAATGTATCCCACTTGTCTGTTTCATTTGATTGTGTTAATACATCATGAATAGCTCATTAAAGCAGGAGACAGGACATGTCAGGGGTATCCACAGAGGACCCTGTAAATGTGAATTTTTGAGAAAAGTTATATAATAAAAACATACCACAGGTATACTTATGGAAGAAGCAAATTAGGCAGAAGGAAGGGTGGGCGCAACAACCTTGGAGTGGGAATATTTGTAACCTATTCAAGGAACACAGAAAAGGTCAAGATTACTTAAATAGAAAGGAATGAGATAGATGAGTCAGACCAGCCAGGAAGTAGGGTAGTACATATAAGGCCTTGGAATTTTATTGAGGACTCAATGGTACTCAGGAGTTATTACCCAAAAATGAAGCACTGAGAATTTTTGGAAAGCATCATTTGTTGTTTGAATGTGCACATTCCCCCATAGCCTCACATATTTTGATTATGTTTTCCGCTTAGTATCCAGCAGGTGGAGTCCTGCTGGATGAGGTGTGTCATGGGGCAGATCCTGAGTCCAGCTCTGAGGTATGTGTATATAGTCAGCTCGTACTTGCTGGCACTGGCTATTGGCATGATGAAGCTTCCCCTGGAATTCATAAGCCTGATATAAACCCTTTCCTCCAATAAGCTGCTGCTAAGTCAGGTGTTTGTCCCAGCAACAAGATGGTAATAGCTACACAGCAGAAACAGGAAGATCATTTTTGCCACCTCACTATCTCTGTATACCACCACATCCTTCTCTCTTAAAGTAGGTCATAAGTCATGACCTTGAGAGTTGGCTTCCCTATACACTGCCCCCTCCCCCAAAGGAAGACACAGGGACACAGAGAAGAAGCTGAACAAACAAACCTTACTGATTCATCCCTTCCAAGTTCATTACCAATAGATCCTCTAGTCCTATTTGTCCCTGTTCATTAAACCCAGTATAAAATAAGAATGTAAGAATGTTCTGTTCTTTTGGATCTTCATTTATGAATGCTCCCTTCCAACTTATATTTGTTTAATAAATTTGTGGTTTTGTATGCTTTTCTTTTGTTAATCTCCCTTCTTTCACAGGAGCTTCAACCTTACACCTAAGATGTTTATTTTTCCCTATGGATTTTTGCTTTGATTCTGAAAACCTTTTGGTGGCTTTGCATAATAGAGGTGTGGCACAGTCTAATTTAAATTTTAATTGAATTGCTGGATAGCTGTGATCTGAGTGAATTTACTAACTCCTAGCTAGTCCAAATGAAAAGCAATGATGATATGAGCAGGCGATGGCAGTCATAAAAATACAGGAATTTTGGGTTTCCTTGCCAATGTTCCAATTTACATTAATGAACCAATATGATACAGGAATTGGGGTTTCTCTGCCAATGCACCAATATATAATGATATACACCAATATACTGATAATTTGGCATGTCCCTGGATTCTTGTCTTACGAGTTCAACGAATTGAAGTCCACAGACCAGAGGGTAAAGTTTACAGGTTTTATTGGATTATAGATTGAAATTAAAAGAAGGAAGGAGGACAGAGCTCATGCCCAGGAGGCATGAGCAGGGTTTCCAGAAATGGAGAAGCTCACAGCTTAAGAGAAGGAAGGGAGCAAGAATACAGAGCCTCTGCCCATGAGAACGCAGAAGTGAGGTAAAGCCCACTTAGAGACATGCCCACATTGGGTTCATTTATGTTTTGATGTGGGCTGAGCTCTCCAGCCCTGACACAAAGTTTTGGGGGCTGAGCTAACCAAACACAAGGTCAGGGTCAGGTTAAATTCCTTCAGGGAACTTAAGGCTAGAAAAGTGGAACTCCTTCCTAGAGAGAGTCTTGGGTTGAGCTTATGGAAAAACATAGCTAGGGAAATCCATTAGTCAGCAAGATAAGGAGAAGCCAGATCCTACTCTGCAGGCTCAAGGACGTTTCCAGTTTTTACTTTCAAGCTTCTCTGCTACCCAAACTGCCTCAGTAATGATAATAAAAATCACCCAATTCTGGCTACTTATTTCAATGGAAAATTATTCAGGATTTTGTGACTTTATGTGAAATACAACCCACAGGAAGGAATCAGGTTGACAGAGCTTTTGGCTTAAGTAACTAACAGAATATTGGTATTAACTAAGATGAGGAAAAATTAACTAATTAATTAATATTAATATTGGTATTAGCTAAGATGAGGAAAAATTCAGATGAGTGTCAGAGTGGGAAAAAGCAGGAACTCTCTTTAAACACGGCAAGTTCAAAATGCTTATTAATCATGAGCAGGGGTGCTAAGTGGGATTTTGGACTTTGCTATCTAAATATTGGAGGATATTGGTTAAGAATCATCTGCAATAGATATGTGTGTGAAGTGAGAGGCTTTATGGAATCATTGAGAATGTGGCCATGAAAAAGGGGAAAGACCTGGAGCCTAAATTCTGAGTGAGTAGATGTGAATGGGAGGAAGGAGAAACCAGGAAAGGAGGAGAGGAGAAACCAGGAAGGCCAGAAGAAAAGCAGGTTTTGTGGCAAGAAACAAGAGAGTGATCAGATGATACAATAGGCAAGAATTGGCCATGGAGTTTAGCAACATGGACATCAAAAGTGTTCTTCACCACAGCTTTCAGAATGTGGTGAGGGAGACTTATGGCACTGTTTTCAAATGAGTTTGCAAACCATAATTTGGTTTATCCAATGTTGTAGTTTGCTTCTCATTGCTGGGGCAAAGCACACAACCAAAGTAGCTGATGGAAGGAAGGTTTTTATTTGGGTTTATAGTAAGTCTCAAGGGGAAGCTTTATGGTGGCAGGGGAAAGCATGGTATGCACAGAGGCTGGTCATCACTCTGCCACAGCAGGTGGAAAACAGCAGCAGAAGAGTAAGCCAACCTAGCACTGGCAAGCTAGGAGCTAATAATGATAAACCTTAAAGTTTACCTCCAGTAACACTCCTCCCCCAGCAAGGCTCCACCTCCCAAATTACCATCAGCTGAGTGCCAAGCATTCAAAGCACATGAGTGTATGGAGTTCATCTGATTCAGAACAGAAGAAGAAGATTTTAATGTAAAAGTGAGCAAAAAAATGGATGGGTAGCTGGAAGGAGAAATGGACAACATTATTTGAATTGGAGAGAAACTGGTGGAAGTTTTATATGATGGAAATGATCCAGAAAAGAGATGCTGACCCCAACCTTAAACACTCTTCCCTACTGCAGGCATGGGCAGTGATAATACAGGGCTGATTGAGGATTTCTTTCTAAAGCAAACTCAGAATGATCTACATGGTAAAGTTGGTGCATTAAAATCAGCACTGCAGAATTAGGAAGATGGCTCAGTGGATAAAGCACTCATTGTTCAAGCCAAGTTTGCTCCTCAGACCCCACAAAATTTCTGAAGCCATAGGGGTGATTCTGTAATCCCAGCACACAGACAGCAGGATGAGGGTGGGGTAGAAATCGGAAAACCTCGCTGGTGCTCTCCAGGAGCAAAGCAAAAAGAACAACATTGGATGAAGATCCGGAGAGCCCTGCCCTAAGCGAGCTGCAACTGAGAGGATGCCATGAACGTTGTCATCTGACCTCCACACATCAACCATGGCACACATATAGAAACACAGAAGCGCAAATAAATAAGCGCCATCTTTTCAAAAGACACCATTCCAAAACAGTTACATTAAAACTGCCACATCACAGTATCAACTTCCCTGATGCACATGGGAACAGAAATTCTCAGAATCCAAAAACACCCAGATATGTTCAACAGATGAATTGGAAAAGAAGATTTGGTACATGGAATTTTATTCATCAGTAAAACAATATCATGTCATTTGAAGAAAAATGGATGGGACTGAAAATCATTATGCTAAGCAATATAAGGAACATGATTTTTTACATATGAAGAATTTAAATATATTTGCATATATACTATACGTCTATCTATATCTATTGATCTATATATATATAGAGAGAGAATGAGATAACTATGTTTATGTATTTTATTATTTTTAATTAGCAGGAGATCTTAAGGCAGAGAAAGAAATGAATAGATGAAACATGAATGAGCAAGGTGAATGCATCCACTACTTGAGGGAAGAAAAAGCCAACAATAGGAGCAGGAGATATTCAAGGGGCGGTGGGAGAGGAAAACATATAAACCCAGGTCATTAAAGTTCTAGTGCCTATTTTCCTTTCCAAGCATTTATAAACTCACAGGAATATAATGCTTTTAAAATGCTATCTTTTCTTAATATTTTCATATTTTAAAATCTTGGATATAATTTTAGAGAGAAAGGTCTTATTTTTTTATATATAAGTAATCTCAACTATTAGCAAGCCATGTTCTAGAACTCAATTCCTGGGAGCTCAAGTTCCTAAATATCCTCTCTGGTTGTCTATCTTTTCATTGGTATGTCCTTGAAATAATCTAATGAGCCAACCTACCCTAAGAACCACAGGTCATTTATGCTGGGGTGACACATAAGACTGCATCCGAAAGGATCTCTTGGACCATGATCTGAATGGGAAGAAGCCAAGACAGAGACTCTTGTGTCTGTGATTGACATTAGATGAGCTCTCAGAAGAAACCATGAAGGTGACAAACCAAGACAATGCAAAGGTAAGATGCAGCTTAACTGTTAACTGACTTCAGTCTGATCTATGGGAATCTCTAAGTCATGGTTTTACCCTTGTGTTACCCCAACTTGTCAGTCACTTTTTTCTGTAGGCTGCTCTTCAGGCAGCAAGGATGTGAGATGTCCACATAGTATAATCACTTCCCATATATAGGGAGAGAAAGATCCCTGACCCTCCCCTCGGATTCTGTGTAGATTCTTTGTCTGGGTCTATCTGTGAACCTTATTAATTCAAAAACTGCTTAACAAGAGGAAACCATGAAAGTTGGATTAATTTTACATGTACATGGGAATCTTCACAAGAGAGTAAAGCTTGAAGAATTACCAAAGCATGGTGCTTTTATACTTAGACTAGATTAAATTTATAAAGAGAGGAAATGTCCAAATGCCATCTAGACTAGGGGTTTAAATCCTAGGGCTGTTATTAGGAGAAAAATGATGGTGCAAACACTCATGGAAGATCATGGTTACTTCAGAGATTGTTCATCCGGGTTCACTGCAGCCCCAATTACCCATCACTGGTAATCAGGCTATTTTCTTGTCTTGTATGTGAAATACATACCTTTTAAAAGAAGCTCCATGACTTGTACATAGGAAGACCAAATGGCCCTTTCTGAATTCATCCCTTAAGAGCTTTCAGTATAAAATAATAAGTATACCAATTCAATGTATTTAAGATATCCTGTTCTAACTTAACTTCATAGCCAACCAAGCTTGAGTGTTGCCCAGACTAACTCTTGTGAAAAAGGGGTCATCTTGGAACCCTTAGCAGCCATGTGACCAAGATGTACCCTGATAGGAAAGAGGATCAGAATGGGGAAGGAGCAGTGTTTACTGCAGGGACCTTCAATACCAGTCATCCAGATGCCTCCATGTTGTTCCTTGGAAAAGTGAGGCAGGCTCAACAGTGTTGCTGGTTGATGGTAGAGAACTGACTGGTTACTTTTGCTTCACTGTTAGAACAACGACGACAACAACATTTGATAGACAGAACCAATTTAATAGAGAGATAGAGAGAAGAATGATTTTTGTCTCATAATTTCAGGTCTCAATCCATCATAATGAGGAAGGCATGGGGCAGAGTCTATATACAGGCCAAGAAGCAGAGCACAAGACTTGGACCAGAGGTCAAGAACCACCTTCAAATGACCACATGTAGTGAATTACTTTCACCTGCTACCTATCTACTTACCTACACAGTAAAGGTTTCACAGCTTCTCCAAATGGTACTAGCATTCAGGTAACAAGCCTATGGGACATATTTCAGATTCAGATAACAGTGAAATTCAATTTAAAAGAAACAAAACATTTAGCTTGATAAAGTGAGTCTAACAGCTCCCCATACATTTTGCTATGATTATCTTATTGCCTATGTCTCAGAAGTCTGTTTAAGACCACAGTTCACCTTTTCTATCTTGGCCAAGGCTGCACACAGGATACCTGTGGATAAGAAATACCCTGTCTGCTGTCTGTGTAGAAAGAGTTCTCATCTATCGATCATGGCTGATGATGGCACTATTCATTGTAGAACATGGGAATCTTCACTTGACATGAATGTCTGGAATTTACATTGATTTCTGCTCATGTCATTAATGTCTTCGTGGTGGTTAGAAATAGTCACCACAAATACATCCATGCCTCCGTTTTGTATTTAAGTATACTAGATTTGAACATACACATACTTTCAGAAAACATTGCATGAGGGCTATTTTTGGAGTATATACAATTGGGAGATCAGTTTAAGAGGTCAACCATGTTCATAATTTAGTGCTTTTGCTATATAGTGAACCTTAGCAAAGTCACATAACCTCATTAAGATTCAGTTATCTCATCTTTAAAATGAAAATAAAAGCACTTCACCCATCCCCACACCCCTCAAAATCACAGCATAGAGATATCCAGTGAGGGCTGCTAAGCCCTTGCTCATCTTTCTCCACCCCCAGTGTGGGTATGTGGCTTTCTTTTCAACCTTCAGAGGATCTCACTTACTCTGAGTCCTGATGTCAGGCTGCTGTACTGGGATTTGGTAGTGCAGTCTGCCTTCACCTCATGTTTAGTTGCTGATCAACAATACCTCCTCCTATTCCTCCAGAAATAAAATAAAATAACTAAAACATGTGCCAAATATGGGGAATGAAAAAACGACATATCCTGAATCTTCCAAAACGTAAAATGCAGCCATGTCTCTTTTTTCTTCCTATTCTCACTAGAAATTGACTCGATTCCCCACCCCCACACTCCAGATCTTCAGAGTCTACTCCCAAGCAGACCAATGTCTCTCCACTGCGCATCCCCAAGAGTCACCACCTGGCTTCTGTTATACTCACACTTCACACACTTATAACTGAGTTTTTTTTTAATTCTTACAAATGCAATTCGTTAATAAGAGGAATTGTGATTATCCCCCTCCAATTATTAATAGTACCCAACGAGTGGAAGAAGGGCAAGTTTAATATAAAAAGGTCCTCTTTTGCTTGTTAGGGAAACTCAATTTCTATTGGTAATTTGCGATGCAGAGCCACTCTTGCTGTTAGGGCCTAAATAATTGTATAAACTCTGAATGTTTCATTTGAAACTTGGCTGTCATTTCGTGTCATGAAGAAAGCAAGAGAAACTCCACATACAAGTTCATCCCCTGATCACTTGTCAGCCTCACAGGCACGAGCCCCAAGCATCCCACAGTTTGTCCCTGCCCAGGTACTTCATCTTCAAACAGAAGCTGCATCTTAATTATAGCCTTTAATGGGCTGTTGCACTCCAGGATCAATATGTCTGACAAAAACCAAGCTCTGCTAAAAGCTCATTAATTCACATCCGACTAATTCGGGATTTGTGATGATTTTGGCAGCAACCAAGCTCAAGTTTACCTTTTGTCCTGCTGCACAAAGGGTTAGCTGAGCCCATTAATTAGGAAGAACAAAATTACCAGGAAGTATTTACAGAGCACCTATTTTGCATGAATAACGGGCAGATTGTAGCTTCCAGAAGGCTCAGTTCTCACCCTACAACTCCAACTAAGTACTGTTTTGCATTAGCTCTCTGAGCTTAGAAAAGTCACTATCTAAAAACAACAAAAAGGCAGCAGGTGTGTGACCTTATCACCTTGTGACACGTGCCTTCATTCTACCTTTCAGTTCAGCTGCCTCTGTGATGGGCATTTCTAAGTGGGGTCAAATATCTCTCCCTTCACCTCAACCAAGGCTGCTTAATTATGCATGCCTCTTGCTTTAATTCTGCTTTTTTAAAATTGCCAAAATTTTAATTTTTTATTTATTATTATAAACTTATTTATTGTTAATATTTAGGAACTACCTCCACAGCAATTCAGATAACTTACAAAAGGGCAATGGAGACAGACATAGAGGATACCTACACAGCCCAAAGCAGAAATCCAGAGATTCTTAAGATCTCAACAGTAAAACAGACTTAAAACTCACCTACCATGATGCAGGGAACTTTGCAGAAGAGGGGGTAGAAAGATTATAAATGCCATGATGGAGGAGAATATCCAGAGACATGTGCCCCTCAACAATAACACACAAAGGAAAAAAAAAAAGAACTGGCTGCTTCTTGTATAATTGATAACCCCCTATCTCATAGACTGGTGCAGTGATCCACTGAGGAGGGCCCCCAGTGGGATAGGGATAGGGAAAATTGAAATGGAAATGGAAATGCATCATAAGACTCCCTCATGCAATGTATCTTGTAGTAATCCTTATTTAACAGTATTCTGGAGACAAGTTTGGAGGCTTGGAGGCACTGGGGCCCTTTTGTCTTTTCCCCTTCCCCGTGGGCATTGATGGAATCTCCTTTCAGCCATTACTGGTTACTCTTTGGTGTATCCAGGTGTATGGCTATACTTTGTCCTTTAGGATTTGCAGACGTGGGGATAGGAGGTTGCCCTAAAATTCCTGTACCAATGAATGTCTAATATGGGTCATGAGCACCTTCTTGTCACTTTTCTAAGGACAATCTCTGCACCTACAGGTAGGTAGGCCTAGGTAGAACAAAAGGGAAATCTCTCCACCAGTTGGTACTGCTGGAAACTGTGAAAGGCATTCTCTAAGCCTCGAAGAAGTCCATGGTCAACAGCTGGGTCCTTAAAAATACACACTGGCTTTTTCTATTTTCTTGTCTTCTTCATGGTTTCATGGTATCCCCAAATAAACAAACTACCCTAAGTCTTACACTGTGCATTCAGAGGAATTTAAGTTAGCACACACTCTCTTAAACTTATGTAGGATGTATGGGGTGTATATTTGAAATGCTTATTTCATCAACCACATGTCCTTGAAAAATGCATTACCTTTTTGTGATTCCTGGATTTAGGAGTATGTTTTGGTCTAGTCTCAAAAAGACAATGTCATCATCATTTTCCTTCTCTTACACAATTCGATTTCACTCTGGTGGTTTTTTCTTGGACTCTAACATACCCCTATGCAGCCCTTTACCCAGTTCTGACCTGTTTACTGTGCCATTTTCCCCTCCTTTTTTTCCATTATCAGCATAAACTCTCACCAGCAGCTCCATACTCTGTCCAGTATTTTTATTCTCAGTAACATATATATATTTTTAACCTAATATATGGCCAATGGGCCCAGGGGCTCTACAGTGAGGTCATATGCACGTCACAACCAGGACCATCCTAACAACACCATCCTTCCCACCACCACCAAAACCATGTTGAAATGGAGTGCCTAAAGCCATGCCCACCACCCCTGCCTCCTTGGACCTTAATTGTACCAACTTCTAAAACATCACCATCATCTTTTCTCCCTATGATGCTCTTAGCTCTTCCTTCTTCACCATTGGTCTTCTCTTTCTCTCATTGTTTTTTTTTCAATTTCAGTTACTCAAAGGTAACATGTAGACAAGAAAGAGTTCCAGTAACCAATACAGAGTTTCAGATTTGAGAAATAATGCTATAACTGATGGTGGTGGCTTAGGTTTCCAGACCCGTTTCTCATTTTCCATTTCGACACTCCTGAAAATGTCTGTAATCTCTTTGCACCAGCTAAGGCTTATGAATAGATTACAGCAATAAATTTGAGTTTTTTTTTCACCTCAGATCTCTATTCCAAGCATATATTACTTGTGTGGGTCCGTGGATTACTTAGGGAGTCACTGCGTACATCAACTCCCTTTTTATCCACGGAGCTGTGTGACAGAGTCTTGGGACAGTGGTGAGCCAACAAGAGGAAGAACTCTCAGGAGGTAATTGCAGTGAACAGCTCATTTATTAGGTTGAGAAAGGTTGCTTTTATTTAGAAGGAAAAGGAGAGGCAGGGGGATAAGCAGCAAAGGGATTGGTGGGGGCAAGGTATCCTGTGGATGTCTCATGAAAGGATTGTTAGGGACCGGTTGCATAGGTAAACTGGAGGAACCTTTTTGTTGACTGGGCCTTGTTATTACTTTATAGCTGAACTATGTGAATTCCAGTAAACTCAGGCTTTGAAACACCTGATCCTATCAGGTTTTGCTGGGGCCCCACAGGTGGCTGGAGGTTAGGGAGAAAAGGAGACAGCCAGGCTGGAGAGATGGCTCAGCAGTTAAGGCACTTGCCTCTAGTGCCTAAGGTGCTAGGTTCAATTCCCCAGTACCCACATAAGCCAGACCTACAAGGTGGTGGCCTTGCAGTGTGCTCTCTCTCTCTCTTTCCCTCTCTCTCTTCTCTCTGTATCTCTCTGCTTGAAAATTAATAAATAAAATATTTTAAAAAAAACAAAAGAAAAAGAGACAGCCAAACACCTACCAGTCTCAGGATGGCAATCCTGGGGTTTCAGGCCAGTCTCAACTTTTCCTTTAAGCCTGTGTCCTCCGTGCTTCTCATCAGGGTCCCACAATTTGCATGGTTGGTCTGTTCTCAGGACATCTACATCTGGATATCTCTCCTGTGTGCTCAATTCAGGAGGTAGAAGCATGGTCACTTAAGTAAAGCTATTCCTGACTGTTGTCCCATATTCTCAAAAGGACAATGGTGGCTCATTGTAGATGTGTATTTCAAGTGGAATCAGGTAATTAGTCAGTACTACAGTCAAAACATTGTCTTCATTCTTGAATTGGGATCATTTTCTACTCCACAAAATTAATGGTTCTTTAAACTCTTAATGTTACCAGAAAATGCAGCCACATGGTAGATATGGTGATATCCTCCCAACCCCAACCCCACTTTCAGGGACAACACAGATATGAGCTGCAAGGGAAAAACACAGCAGCATTCCCTCTTGTGACTTTCCCTGGGCTATGGAGAACTCATTTGTTGAAAGGCTTACCCCTTCCCAGGTAGCAAGCTGAGAGTAACTACGGGCTGATGAAGGGGTATAGAGGCTCATGCCCCATCTCCGTTTGAGACAATTCTGAAGCTCTCACTCTAACTGTAAAACTCCAAGAGCTATGGAGGCCTCAGCTGTAACCACACCATGTGACAGACTCACTGTATTCAGTTCTGTCTTCTTTACTCTCCACATGGGCAAGTGGAGCCTCCAATGCTACCAACATGCTATATCCTATCTCAGTCTCCTGATGGCTGTGTTCTAAGCCTGGGGTGTACTAGGAACTAGAATGAAAGTTCCCTGCAGACATTTATTAAATTCCCCTAAGTGAGTTATTCTATCCATTCTAAATTCAGGAAATGAAATGCTATAGCTGTTGGCTTATGTATCTAACCTGTCACTTACCTTTAGTTCTTAAGAATAACCATTTAAACTCCAGGGCATGATGATCCATTAGGAATTTGCTGAGGTGACTGGGCAGCCAGAATTTACAGCACTCTGCTGATGTGATATTTTTTATGCATCCTGTAAATTTTCGTTATAGCTACACTTGTCTGTGGCCAGCGTGGCCAAGGCTGGCTCCTTTTTGTAATTTCATAAGCACAATAAGGTCATAAATATCAAGCTGACTTTTTTCCTACTTTTTTTTTTCCAGTCGCCTCTCGCCTGGAGCAAGACAATGAACTTTCAAAGGAAAATGTCAACATTAAGAGACAGCCACTCTCCATGGGCAGGTAGTACTGTTCCAAGGTTATTTGAAGTTCATCCCTACCTTTTAGCTGAAGACATACATTGGAATATACCGAGGGGTTGCTCCATAACTAAGTGACATCTTTCTGTAGATGGAGGACAAGTATATAGATACAACTGCCCACAGGCTGCAGGCTTCCCAGGCCTCAATTGATGATCACCTGCTTTTTGAACTATTAAAGTGGCATGGCATCACAGAAATGTGTTCAACTGTCACAAATAGCCCTCTTGCATTTTCCAACTATAAAGTTTGTCTAAGCTTACTCAGAAATTACTAAAACATTGAAATTGTTCAAAAGAATGTTGTTAACATAGATATATTGTCAAAAATTTAATTTTTATTTATTTTATTTTATATTTTTAGCCTTTAGTGTTCCAATCTATTTACATTCAGTTGCTGTATCTCCTTACAGTCCTCTTAAGTTCTCCGACTTTCCTTCATTTTGAAGTTTCCCCTCTGGGTTTTATCTGATGTCCTTCTTGTGGTTAAGTCAGGGTTGTCAATATTTGAGAGAAGGCCACAAAAGTCAAGGGTCCTTTCCATCCCCCATATTGAAAGCAAACACATTTTACGTGGTGTTCCTAAGTGCCTCTCTGATTCATCTTTGTAAAGATAATCATTTTTTTAAATGTATTATTTATTTATGTGCAAGGAAAAAGAGAGAGAGAGAGAATGGGAGCACCAAGGCTCCTAGCCTCTGCAAACCAACTCCAGATGTGAGTGCCACTTAGTACATCTGGCTTTACTTGGGTACTGGGGTATCAAACCAAGGTCATTAGCTTGGCAGGCAAGTGCCTTAACTGCTGAGCCACTTCTCCAGATCCTGAAGTTATTCTTTTTTTTTTCTCATTTTTTCAAGTACACTCAGGAGGGAGTCCCTATGTAGCTTACATATAAGGAAGGGAGAATTATTTTACTATTAGCCAAGAATGACATGGATTATTTTGGAATTTTCCTGCCTGAGTCATGTAACAGTGTCCCCATTTACTTATTTATCCCACCATTTATTTTGTCCATATACACTAGTGGATTTTGAACTTTCAATTAAAATCCAATTCCATCTTTAGTTATTACTGATTTTTTTCTTCAAATTGTTTCAGAGCTGGCCTTAGGATATTTCATTTATTCCTTTGTTTCTTTAATGTAACTTTATTAACATTTATTTATTTATTTATTAACATTATTACAGGTTGGCTAGCAGGCTGGATGATTGATTGGAACAATTCCTTATTTTCTAATTCTGTAAGATTTTTGGGGTTCTTATGCCCAATTACAGAGAATCTGTAACTTCTCTATTCTCTGGTTACTTTTGAAGAAAGATGGTATTAGAAGCCAAGATCTGGGTTACAGACATGCTTATGGCTATTGGAATATGACTGTTCTAGGTACTTTTCACTAAGAGTAAGAAAATATATTTCTGTGTAATAGACTGGATCCAAACACTAGACCAAAGCAGCTGATGGGAGGAAAGGACTTACTTTGGCTGGAAGTCTCAAGGAGAAGCTTCATGATGGCAGGGGACAGTATAGCATCAGCAGAGGCTGGGCATCATCTTGTCACAGCAGGTGGACAATAGCAGCAAGTGAACAGAGCTCAGGCATGGAGAGATTTTTCTCTCTAGTTGTTCTTTAGCAAGCTGAGAAAGTCCTCTTCTATTCCTAGGTCGCCTTAGGTGCCTTTTAAAACGTGTTTCCAATTACTCTCTCCCTTTCCTTCTAGTATTGTTATTCATTTAACCACAGTTAAAATGATCTGACATGTACTTGCTGTTATCATTTTAACAAACTGCTAAATTAATTCATAATAGAAAATGAAAGCATGTTAGTTTACCTTGAATTCTCCCCTAATGTTTTTCATTTTGTTATGCAGATCTAAATTCTGACCTATATCACTTACCTTCTCTCTGAAGAGTTTCTTTTAGCATTTCTTACAAGGCAAGTCTAGATTAGAAAACTTTCTTAATGTTTTTTTCTGAAGAACTTTTCATTTTGCCATCATTTTTGAAGAATAATTTTATGAGGCAAATATCAAAATTTCATTTTTCTGTTAATCCTTGAAATATTTCACTCTATGCTTTTTCTTGCCTATCAGTGTGCAAAGAAAAATATCAAATGTAATTCTTGTCCTTGCTTCTTTGTAGGTAAGGTGTTTTGTTCCCTACTGCCTTTCTTTAAGATTTTTCTCTTAGTTTCAGCCTCTTTCATTTCAATATAATGTTTCTAAATATCAAGCTTTTGTATTAATCTGTTTGGGATTTTTTAAGAGCTTTTTGAATCTGGGGTTTGGCGTCTGTCTCGATTTGGCCAATTTATTAGTCAGGAGGAATCAAAATATTCCTTTTGCTTAATTTTTTCTTTCCTTCTGATATTCTATTACAGATATGTTACACTTTTTACATTATCCTAAAAGGTTGTCACTTTTTTATTTTACTTTTGTTTCAGCTGGACGGAGTTCCATTGACGTCTTTTCAACATGGCTGATTCTGTTTTCAGCCACGTCACATCGACCAACAAGCCAATCAGAGGCATTTGTTATAGTCATTTCTATCACAGTGAGTTTGATCTCTAGGCTATTCCTTTTTTTTATTCTGAAGTAGAGTTTTCTTCTATGTTGACATTATTTTTCTTTCTTTCCATATTGTCTACTTTTCCCATTCACATCCCTTAACACATTAATTGTAGTTGCATTAAGTCTTTGTGATTCTTGCATTGTGTCTTCAGATGAACACACACACACACACACACACACACACACACACACACACACACACACACCACAATACACAGTGGCTTTTAGCATACTTTGTAAGTTTTTATTCAAATGATTTGTCCAGTGTGATATATTGGTTACATTTGAAAGAAGATGGTATTAGAAGCCAAGATCTGGGTTACAGACATGCTTTTGGCTATTGGAATATAACAGTTCTAGTTACTTGTTAGTAACTAGACGTCAACGGAACCTCGTCCAGCTGAAACAAAAGTAAAATTAAAAAGTGACAATCTTCTAGTATAATGTAAAAAGTGTAACATATCTGTAATAGTTCCAGTGTGAAACGAATAAGCTTTGGTGTGAGGATCCTGCTAATCGGACTAGAGCTGTACTGTGGTTAATATTTGAGGCACCTGCATGTTCTCTCTCTCTCTCTCTCTCTCTCTCTCTCTCTCTCTGTTGACTTTGGGCTTTCCTCAGTATGCTCCTCAGAGAGTCTACCTTATTGTTCTTCTAATATAATCCACTACTATTACCTAGGGATACTGTGACCTAGGCATCATGGTTAAGCTTGGCACAAAACATGCATTATAATTTAATCTCAATGACTTAGTGGGCCTCTGTCTTTAGAGCTGTGAAATTCCCAGGTGTTTCTTATCTTTCTTTTTCATGTCTAGGTGACACAGAGATACCAGAAGAGGCAGCAAGAGCCATGATGCTCATACACTGGCTGCAGCAATGTCTGTCTAGTCTGTTTTCCTGGAGAGGAGGCTTTCTTATGGAAGACACTTTGCAAAATGCTCAGAGTGTATCAAGGTTAACTCCTACTACCCCTTGGACCCAAATTATGAGGGAATCATTTTTGAATCTTGACCAAGAGACTTTTTTTTTACAAGTATAGGATTTATATGTCCCTAAGATAACATACCCTAGGAAAATATTTTTTTCCACTAGTTCCCACTCAGAGTTCATCCATTCATCAAAAGTTCCATTCAAGCCTTTCTACCAGTTTATGGCTCCATTTGCTTCTGCTGCCATTAAGTAGATCCTGGCTGGGACTCAGTATTTGCCTGTCTTTCACATTCTCATGTGGTGGTTTGCTCTGTCATTTGAATTCCCAGAAAGCTTCAAGAAAATGGATTGGGTTTTAGTTTCTTTGATGTTTTCCTTGTTGTAAAGACAAGAGTGATAACTTCTAAGCATTTTACCTATCAGAATTAAATTGTATGCAAGAGGAGTCAGGGTGACCCAGAACAGCTATTCATGATTACTGGTTATCAAGGAGTCCTACATTACAAACAAACAAATTAAAAACCAGACAAAACACTCTCATTCACCTCTGTGAAAAACATTTGTCACCCTGAGAACTGGAGATGTTATGATTTTACACTAAATTTATTTCCCTCTGTGAATCTTCAGCACAAGATTGCTTTTGTCTAATTTTTCGAGTTATTCAGTTGATATATAAAGTGTTCTCAAGATATTTATTAAATGAACAAATGTCTTAAGTCACTACATAGTGTACAAAATCAAATACAAACTGAGGGGCAAATCTTTTGTTCTGTGTACTAACTGTAAATCAGTAATCAATAGATAGTTTTAAAAGCCAAACAAGAGATTTGCCATTATTACCACTTTCCTGAAAATGCTACAAAGCCAAAGAAAAGAAATATAGAATTGCAAGATAAGAAATGAAAACTGAAACCAACAGAATTTCATGCCTTTATATTAAATAATACTGATAACAAGAATATTTTTTCTCTCTCTAATTTAAACAGCATGGAAAATAGGCACAATACAATGGCTATTTGCTCCAGAAGGTATGGCTTCTTGGAAGATAAGTACGTAGGCAATTGAAGTCACCTGAATATTATGACTGCCAGCTCTCTCTCTCTCTCTCTCTCTCTCTCTCTCTCTCTCTCTCTCTCTCTCTCTCTCTCTCTCTCTCTCTTTCTCTGTCACTCCTCAAGGATCTCATCAGTTTCCCTCCACAATCCGAGACTTTCATGTCATAAATTGTTTCCAACCCCAGTTCTTCACCCTCCAAATTCTATTTTGAAATCAACCACCCAGTCTTAAAATTCCTTACTGAGACTCTCTAAGTCCTAAGAAGTCAGTATTCAATTCTCTTAAACTAAGTTTCACAATCATAGCTTTGCTTGATCAGTAGATATTTTAATCTTTGGAATAATTGATAGTTGATAAGAAAGAGATATCAATATAGACTACAAAATTTTCTACTCTTTCTCCTTCTTTCCTTCTCTCCTTTTCCTCCTGCCTTCTCTTTGCAATATGGAAATACTTGGAAAGCACTGATTCTCAGCCCACTTTTTACTTTTTAATAATTTATGAGTTTTATTAAATTTTCCAGGCTAGTCTTAAATTCGCTGTATAACCAAGGAAGATCTTGAACTTGTCATCTGCTTGCCTTAGCTTCCTCCACAAGACTTTACCACCAGACATGGCTTCTTTCATTTCGTTTATAAAGAATTGTAGCTAAAGCTGGACATGATGATGCACATCTTTAATCCCAGCACTCAGGAGGCAGAGGTCGGAGGATTGCCATGAGTTCGAGGCTACCCTGAGACTACATAGTGAATTCCAGGTCAGCATGGGCTAGAGTGAGACCCTACCTCAAGAACAAAAGAAAACAAAACAAAAAATTAATTGTAGCTAAAATCTCTCTATTAATAGGAAACTTAATATAATAATTTCTTTTTTTTCTTTTAACAAATGTGTCTCACAGCTATTTTATATTTGACAAAACTCCATCTCCTTCTTTACTATCATTGTAAAGCTTATGGCAGCCTCTCAAATGATCTATAAGGACTCTTGCCTTTTGTGTACACTTCTTGAAACGCAAATTCAATAATTATTTTCTTGAGAAACAAAGAGAAATGGAACTTAGGACTGTTGAAGTCTATTTAAAAGTATTTAAAAACCGTCTTAAAGGTCTCAAAGTTTAGCCAAGCACTTCAGATAAAATTAACAACTATCTAATGGTGGAATATTTTAACAAACTTTTAATTTCTAGTGAGAGCCACTCTAAAGTGAGTTTTGTATAAATTAAATAAGTTAAACACAGCCAAAGACTGGTAAAAGTGGCTCTTCTGTCTCCTCACTGATTGTCTTCATCAACCACTTCAAGCATGCATAGTAGAAAGAACCTGGGAATGGATCTTCCAATGAGAATCTTGTAGAGTTTTATGAAATGGTAGTGATTGTGTTGAGCTAGGTAAATTGTCCTGCACTGCTGATCAATAATGCTCACATTTTCTTTTTTTGTGTCAATTATAGAAACCTATAGGCGACATATACTGTAGGGACAGTAGGTCTAAGCTGAAATACATTTTCTAAAAATAGCCTAGATCAACATATGTTGAGAGAATCTCAGATTAGCCAGTGTCTGATTTCCTGGGTTAGAGATGGATGGCTGATGAGGTTAAAGGCTTTGGAGGAACATAGAAAAATGAAATTTTAACTCTGTATGGATTCCTGGATGGACACCAAGTCACACAAGTAGTCCAGCTCCTTATGTATATCACTCCATCAGTGATGGTTTTGATGTGCCCACTCGCTGGATCATGTGACAGAAGAACATGCAGAGGAATGGAATAAATACCATGCCAGAGACTGAGAAGAGCTAGGCTTTCTGGGGAAGGTCAACCATGAGCTTGTCCCAAATCATGAAACTTCAGCCCAATAAGTGATATACTTTGATTTGTTTTTTTTAATATTTTATTTATTTATTTGAGAGAGACAGAAAGAGAGGAAGACAGAGAGAGGCAGAGAGAATGGCCACTGCAAATGAACTCCAGACACATGTGCCCTCTTGTGCATCTGGCTTTACATGGGCACTGGGGAATCGAACTCAGGTCCTTCTGCATTGCAGGCAAATGCCTTAACGGCTAAGCCATCTCTTCAGCCTACTTTGATTTGTTTTATACCACATTAATTGTTCTGAGAATTACATTTGAAACAATGGAAAATGTACTTCTCACAAATTGCTTAAAAACCTTCTGATCTGGGTTGGCGTGGTGGCTCATGTCTTTAATCCCAGCACCTGGGAGGCAGAGGTAGGAGGATTGCCATGAGTTTCAGGCCAGCCTGAGACTATATACTGAATTCCAGGTCAGTCATGACCAGGTATCATGGTTTGATGCAGGTGTCCCCCACAAACGAATGTGTTCTGAATGCTTGATCCCCAGATGATGGCAGTTTGGGTATTAGAAACTTGTTGGAGGTGTGTTGTTGAGGACAGGCTTATGGGGCTTAAGCCACCATGCTCTTGCCAGTTTTGGGCAACCTTCCTGCTGCTGTTTGCAGTGCTGTGGTGGAGGTGATGTCTACCCTTTGCTCATGCCATCATTTTCCCTGCCATGATGGAGTCTCCCCTTGAGCAGTCTGTAAACCAAAATAAACAGGGAAGCTCACTGCAACACCTGGGCTAGAGTGAGACCCTACCTTGAAAAACCCAACAAACAAACAAACAAAAAATTGATCTGTTTCTATATTATGGCAAGCAATATCCAATTTAATGTAACATTTATTTTTACAGAAAAAAACAACTTGGGCCTATTTAAGCCTTTGTGCGGACCCAGGTGGTAAGCAGATCTCTGAAAACCTTGTCCTTAAAAGAGAAATGGCTCTGTTGTCTATTCTGTCTTCCTCTCTAAAGTTATCTTCCTTGAACCTCTATATGCCAGCAACCTACATGCTCCTAATATTTTCGCTTGTTCTCCAAGATCTCTATCTGCCTCCTGTGTCACCCAAATGGCCTGATACCCAGGGTCCTACTTTTATGACTTGCCACCTTTGAAGTCAGGGTACATACTCAGCAGGTCTTTCTTGACCACCCTTCCCAAAAGATAACAACTACCCTTATTCTCTCACACCCTTTCATTTTGCTTTGTCTTTGCAACTATATAGAGCATATAAATTTTATATCTATGATTTCTTACTTTTTATACATGATTTCTTGCATTTTTATATATGATTTCTTACCAACTCATGAGCATGCCCTTCTAGACCCATTGCTACTGAAGTTATATCTGTCTTGCTACAATCCCTGTAGAGTATAGGTCTGGACTCTAAATCAGTCTTTTTCATGTAAAAGTCCTCACAGAATAAAAAATAATTATTTATAAATATATTTAAAGAATACATATGTGCATAAGAGAGAGAGCATATAGAGGGGTCATCTTTTCATTTTTATTTGTAGCAGTAAACCTGATTCTCACCATTAGTTTAAATTCTGTGTCTCCAACTTCAATTCTGTGTTGACTGCAACGTAGGGGGTTTCTGAGTGTATGACAGCAAGGGCTGGAAATGAGAGGAAGAGGGAGCTGCGAACCATCACTGGTTTGTTACACCACTCATTCCAGTTCATTCAGAGCAGATTCCCTAAACATTTATCATTGTAGGTGGTCTTTGCTCCTTTTCCCCTCAAAAGACTCTATTGTGTTAGAAAAAAAAAACTTTTGCTTTTGATTTAAGAAAAATTAAATCAAGTAGTAAGTGCTCAAGGAAATAAAAAAAAATTATTTTCTTTAGAGGAAGGAGGAACTCAATAAAAAAGATAGGGTGAACTCACTATATTCAGAGTAATCCGAGTCGAGAAGGACTTCTGCCATTAGCTAATTGACAAGGGCAAACAAATACATCTCACAGATGGGATGGTTATTTATGAATTTATACTGGAAGAGTAGTACATCAGGACTTTCAATTGTAGGGCCCCTTAGAGAGACACAACTGCATACACTTCATTTTAATTTAATTTGGTATTTAAAGAGGAAATAAAAGTGAATTAGTTCAAAAGTCTAAAAATATCTAAGCCCAATAATAAAGTTAATGCTATATTTTATTTTCTATATTTTGATGAGGAGCAAGAAAAAATGTCCCACACTCTCGTGAAAAGGAAGCAGCAGTTTCTGCTTTGGTTTCCCTCTCCCAGAGAGCTCGGCTGTCCAGATCTCATGCACTCACAGCTGACCACATCGATCTCCCAGAGAGAAGGACGAAAAGGTGGAACCACGGATGGCCAGTGGAACAGGTTTATACTCTTAATTCGTTTCAAGATGCTGTAATAATGATAATCTTTCCAAAGAGAAGAATCTCTCATATTAAAACATATGTAGATTTTTCTTGGCCATCATACTTCACTCACGCTCTTCATCTGGAAAACCTTCAATAAAGGAAATGAGAAGACCTGCTTTCATTCCAGGAGCCAGAAGTAGTTTCCAATCGATAATGTAAGAAAAGGTTATAATACAAATGATTTTAATGAAACGAAGCTTATGTTACATGGATGTATAGATTCTAATAACATAACAATTACAAAACAGTACTTTTATAGGACAAAGTGATATTGTGTCAAAAGTAGCATTAGCTATACTAACAATATAGTCGTTGTCATAGTCAGCCACATGCCGCTGGGATGCATCTCCAAACCAGGCACAATTTGGGAAGGAAAGTATTTATTGAAACAACAAATCCAGGGTAAGTTCCAAAAATGAAGGAAAAGGCTGGCCCCCTTTAATAAATCCAAGCAGAGAAACATATCAGCACCAGCAGTGTGGGGAGGAAGGAAGATCACTTCCCTTCTCCTCAAGCTTCCTTATATTTAGTCCCCTTCTGGAAGGCTCACCCACTGGGGGAAAGGGCTCACTCTGGAGAAGGGACTTCCTCCCTTCTCCAAAATCCCAAAAGGATTTTGTCAATCCTTTCTGCAGGCAAACTCAGAGACCCACCCAAGATTACTACGGATTATTACATAGGTCAAGTTGACAATAAACTTAACCATCACAGTTGTCATACAATAAAAGTTTGAAATGATATAAATAAATAAAAGGACAAGTAGAGTTCCTTTATACCAACATATTTAGATTACAAATATATACTTTAACTTCACCTATTGCATAAGGTTGTCTATTCATTTCTAAGACATTCACTTTCTGAACACAAATTTAAATTTTGAATCTTTTCTACAAAGCCACAGGGTGTTTTGTTTCTGTTGCTGATATTGAGACCCAGGGCCTCTTGCTTTCTAGGTAAGCACTCTATCAGAGAGCTATAGCCCTAGACTCAAAGTCAACATTTTAAGATCTTTATTTAAGTCAACATCTGAATGAGATTTTTTTTTTTTTGGTAAAATTACATTGGATGTCTTTCCCCCTTGTGTTGAAATGGGCTGCATACAGTTAACCTGTACATAGCAGTCATTCTGAAACTGTAGAATAATAAATGACCTTGCTGGTATAAGGAGATAGACACAAATGAGGGCACAGAATTCAGTTTATGACCTCTCAAACTTGAATATTGATGAAAATATCTAAAATTAATGAAGTAGAACAAAAAATCAAACATATTGAAAAATACTTATTAATAAACCTGGCAAAACCAAAATTTATAATTTCTGAAAAGACACACTTGCACCAGGCACACACACACACACACACACACACACACACACACACACACACACACACACACAATATTAAGAGAAGGTGAAGAAGGAGGGAAGGGTTGTGAAAAGTCAGGGAAGGAGAGAAGGAAGAAGAGAGGGAACAGAGGAAAGGAGGGATCTCAGTATTCCTGTAAAATAATGGCTTATTTCTTCCTAGCATCATGGATTCAGATTATTACTATTTTGTTGTTGTTGTTATTGTTGGTTTTTTTGTTTGTTTGTTTTCAGAGATAGGATCTCCCTTTAGCCCAGGCTGACTTGGAATTCACTATATAGTCTCAAGGTGGCCTTGAACTCATGCTGATCCTACCTCTGCCTCCCAAGTGTTAGGATTAAAGGTGTGTGCCACCACGCCTGGGCTGTTTTTCTTTTTTAAAAAAAATATTTTTACTTATTTGCAAACAGAGAGAGATGTGTAAAAATGAGAAAGAGAGAATGCCAGGGCTTCCAGCTGCTGCAAACAAACTCCAGGTGCCTGTGCCCCAGTGCATCTGGCTTTATGTGGAGACTGGGGAATTGAACCTGGATTGTTAGGCTTTGCAGGCAAGCTGAGTCATGTCTCCAGCCCCTATGTTTTTCATTTTTATTCCCCACTGAATCCTTGGAGAACTTTCTCTTCACTTGGAATAATTATGAGAATGAACATGCAGGATTATGGAGAGTGTTTTCTATGTGTTTTCAGATTTTGGTGATCACATCAGTCATTTTCATCTGTATTCCATTGGCAGGAACCAGTGCCATAATACCCACCGTGATCCTTGCCTATATAGTCTTCATTGCATGGAACTTACATGATAGTATGACTTCTAAGAGTAGGTTTCAAGAGATTCATGTTTCCATCTGTCACGGGGGAAACCTTTTCCTGGGGTGACATGGGCACACGTCTTTTATCTAGATAGGGCAAAAAAGGACCAAAGGAAAATTACACAAGAACTAGTTTGGTGAACCAATAAGTTTAATGGGGTTACTTACAGAGCAGGGGCTGCTTACAGCATCAATAGATGACTTCACTGCAGCTCAACCATGGAGAAGTCTCATCCCATCCGGGATAACGACCTCCCATAGCCACTTCAACTCCAAGACAGCTGCATCTCTAGAAAGCCCACCCCGGCACACTTCAGTCAGAGGGTCTCCATTGGAGGGTCTCTCTAGCATGTTGAACTGGAGAGTCTGGAGCACACTGCACCATTGCAGGCAGCTGAGAACCTCTCTTACCCAAGCTGTTGTCTCCCCTTTCTGAAGCCCTAGGGTGGGGTCTCTCAACCCTTCCCCAGACTTGGTGACTTCCTGATTATCTCTGGAATTTCCTTCTTGTACCGCCTCCCCTCCAAGAAGGGATGTTTGTTTCTCGCTAACATGACTTATCCTTTCTTCAATTCAGAGGAAATCTGCTTCATAGCCCCATCTCACGCAGAGTATCTCTTGCATCCATCGCTCACCCAGCAGAAATCAAGCTGTTGTGAGCAGCTCTACAAAATATCCTACATATTAGGGAACTTCTAGCCAACCATCATCACAGGACTAAACGCCATGTGAGTGAGCTCAGAGGTACATTCTCCAATCCTAGCTGAACCTTAGGGTGACTATGTCCCCAGACACCGGCTTGATCACAATTTGTGAGAGACCCTGAGCCCAAACAACTCATGACGCTGTTCTTGGTTTCCTGACCTTCAGTAACTGTATGAAATAATGACTGTGCAGTGATTTAAGCTGTTATCGTTTGCTTAACTAACAACAGAAAGAGATTACCTAATGTGATGACATCACCTAACGGCCAGGGGGACAGAAATAGTATCTTGATTTATGTCCACGAGGCAGGGATATGAAGTATAGCGTCTACACAGCTGTCTTCCATGCTCAGCATCAGCCTGGCAGGAGTCAAGATCAGTGAGGCAGAGCACCTTCCTCTGAGGAGCTCCACTGAACCAGACAGCCCCAGGGGCTTGACTTCGTTCTCCATTCGCTCTTACTTTCCTAATAACCACTCTGCTGACTAGGCAAGTGGCCTCCACAGAAAATGCCAAATTAAGTGGCACCTTGGGGTCCCAGATGCCAACCTTTAGTCTTGAGTGGGGGCTGTGATCACTAGAGAACTTATTAGAATCAATAGCTCATGACAGAAAGAAATATACCACCCCCACTCCCCCAATATACACCCAGATCCTAGAATTATTATCTTTCAACAGCATTGCCAAATATACCCCATAACAAGTAGAGGTATACTACACTCAGTCCAGAACCCTCTTAAAGTGATAATGAGATGGTGTAATCCACATGTGTTCTGTTGGTCACTGCAGAGCTATCTAGGTATGTCTATGCAAACTGGTGATTTCTGGTGTGACTTTTCCTAAGTCAATTACTGTTCATTCATGCTCTTCATTTTCAGTCATTCCTCTCCATACTGCCTGAAAATTTCTCCTGTGCATGGGAACTCATTAAATCTTTTTGGTGTCTTCAGTAACCTTGTCTATAGTTTTGCCCTTTCTTGCTAAGCTGATAAATTCACAGGGTTTTTTTTTTCATGACCTGATATCAATTTTCCACATTTTAGAATTGAAATTGCTATATACAAACCATGTCCTTACATTGTATGTTGCTATGTAAACATTGCAATGGATACTTATGAGTTGTCCACCCAGGTCCTCCTCTTTACCTGATGGGTGTTTTAGCAACTGTAAATGTTGGATGCCAATGGCCCTCAACATCTCTCAGTCGGTTCAGTGAGGAGCCAGTATATCTGCAGGGTTATGTGTTCCATCTGTTTGTGGCCCACAATGTATTGTGTAAACCATTCCTAGGACTCAAGGAAGAATGAGCTTGTGGCCTCTGATTTACTCCAGATGTCCCTGTGGGATCAAACTGCATCTGAACTTTGGAGGAATTACTTTCTTACCCAGTCTCTGTCCTGCTATTCTCGTTCCCTGAGGAGGCTTCTTACTCAATGAATCACTTGAATACATCTCTACCTCCATTTCTGCCTCTAGAGAACCTGACTTAAGGCAAAAATTATAGGAATTATTGAATAGCAAATAAAATGTTCAAAAGAAAACAGAGGGTTCTTTGAATTCTGAAAATTATAAAGAAAATGTATGATGCTGTCTATTTCATTAAAGTAGCTCTAAGTATTGAAGTAATCTAAGTATTGAGATAATTTTCACTCTTTTCTTTAAGAAAATAACTAGAAAAGGGTCATAGAGGGTGGGGAAGGGTATGTGCTTCAGAGAGGGGATAGGAAAGATATAATCAGAGGGGCAGAATATAGGGAGTAGAAAGGTCTAGGTGTGTCCAGGGGAGGGGTGAACAAGAGAAGGAGTGGGGAAGGGTCCCACAAAACTAAAGACATGATGAATAAGCCACATGGAGTATTACTTCATTATTAGCTGATTAAAATATATTTTAGAAAATTATATATATATATATATATATATATATACACACACACACACACACACAGAGAGAGAGAGAGAGAGAGAGAGAGAGAGAGAGAGAGAGAGAGAGAGAGAGAATAAGAAATAATGAATTGGGGCAGAAGTGCTCTGCAGAAGAGAAGAATACTGCATTCAAGCCATAAGTTGTTACAGGAACATCCCCGTAGGTTGTGACAGGAGAAGCCATGTATCAGGAATAGGAAACATCCCAGTGAATTGAGGCCACTGAAACTAGACAGGCTATATCCAATGCTGTTGGTTTCCCACAAGAACTAGATGACAGGATCCTATCACTGAAGGTACCACAGGCTTCAGTCATAGGACATTGAGACATCAAGTTAGAACTGAGCTGGAAGGTTCTTCTCTGTTGATTAGCTGTCATACATAGTACTTGAAAGTGCTAAGCAGGCTGCAAGGGAAAAATTCATCAATAATCAGAGCCAGCAGTTGGATCCTTTGAAGTTAAACAACTGGCCAGCCAGGCAAGACATGCCCGCTGGTAACTGTGGCATTGCAGATATGGAGGTAACCAACAGGTCTCTATTGGATGTGAGGACTGTTTCATCAGAAGGAGCCCATTGCTTGCACTGGAAAATCTATTCAAAAGCCAATGACTTAAAAGTCTTAGGCCCTATGGGTCAAGCTATTGCCTTTGCTTGGCTAAATGGATAAGCTGTACCCATCAAATTGTCCTTTAAATATTTATGTTTATGCTCACAGATTACTGGTGCTCTCATTTTGGTTAAGAGAAGTTTCTTTTTGCATTTAGCCATGACTTTTGGGGAGACGTGAGACATGTCAAGATGGTGAGAAGTGACAGTTGAGTGCTCTGCGCTGGATGAGGCATCTCTATGACACTCCGCAGGGCTTAGGGAACATTGTGGAAGCTGTGGCAGAAAGAACATTAATGATGTTCTCACTGTTGACCAGAGAAGCTTCCTTTTGCAAATGGCTGGGAAGACCAAAATGTCATCCAAGTGCTAATAAGAGGCCATTGAGAGTGAAGAGCTAAATAAGACATCTTTATCTCATCATCTCAGGACCAGCGAACTTCATAGGAAGGGGCAGGAAAGAATGTCAAAGCTGGAGAGCAGTGAGGGGGACTTTGGGATGTTATCCTCCAGACAAGAAGTGACTGGTTCATTCATGACCTCGCAGTGCCTGTCAGCTCTCATTACCTCCACAAGACCTGCACAAGACTGAGTCCATCACATTGGTGATGGCGAACAGGAAGAGACAGCAAGATAGAAGAATGATGAGTGGGGAAGAGGAAGGGGTTCAGGAGGAGAGACTAAAGAAGGTAGCAGGAGTGAATTATGACCAAATTATAATATGGACATGCGTAAACATTCTCAATAAAAAAAGATAAACCCAGAATGAAAAACAAAGGGAAAAATGGTTGGCAACAGCAGTATGGATCTTCCTTTCCAATGGTAGGGCCAGTTTTTGCTAAAATATACATACAAAGATATGCCAAGTAGAACAGAGGTGCTACTGCAAGAAGGTATAGCTCCACCACTTTCATAATCCAGGGATATTAATTTCACTACACCTGTTTCCATTTCTGTAATTGGAGGGGAAGGGTGGCTAAGTGGTTTAGAATCTTTTATTCTAGAGGCTAATATAATCATGTAGATGAGTTGTGCTATACATCTTACATTTTTAGTAAATTAATTGAATTTATTCATAGCTTTTGCCCTTTACATTAGGATACTCTAGTTACCTGGAGAGCAATTTTGGTGCCTCTCCTTTCAGTTGTGTGTGTGTGTGTGTGTGTGTGTGTGTGTGTGTGTGTGTGTGTGACTGTTTTCTTCAGAATGAAAATGGTGACTGTCATGAATTATAGGAAAGATTTTATAGAGAATGTATGATTATTAATTAAAGTGACTTAATATTTACTCTGAATTTTACCATATAAGTTTATTTGAGTTACAGAAAGCCATGTATATACCTTAGTGAACACTTATCATCCTTCCTTCACCTCTTTATTTCCTTCTCTCCCTCATTCCTTCCATTCCTTCCTTATTTTGTTCATTCTTCCTATTCTTTCTTATCCTTTATTAGATATTTGTTTCTAAGAAAAGGGTCTTACTATGTAGCTCTGGCTGGCCTGGAAATTACCATGTGGTCCAGAGAGGTCTTCTACTCACTATGTAAACCTGGATGGCCTTAGACTCACAATCTTCCCACCTCAGCTTCTTAAATTCTTTGATTAAAGATGCATGTTGCTATGACCAGCCCAAGCTCCATCTTTCTGAGAGAAGTTCTCATCACAGGAATGGTCTTTCAATAAACATAGAAGGTTTATTGTGTAGCTGGAGCTGTGCCAGGCGCAAAGTATATTTTCTAAAATCAAATATTTTTCTATTTGATTAACATTTAACCACTTAAACTGAATTTAATTTTCCTGTGAAATTCATCAGTCACAAGGCACTGACGCTATTGAAGAAGTCTGGGGAAAGAGGTAGGTAATTACACTTCATATCAAAAACAGGCTTGTGGCTGAAATGTGATGAAATTGATTTTTTCTGATGCACCTGGTAACTTTAATCCAAAGTCAATTCCAGAGTAAGAAAAAAACTAACATTTATTGGAAACATAGAATGTTCTCATCATTATTTTTCCCAAACATCATTCTGGGGAATTCTCTGAAAATCTCATCACCTATAGTCACCAATGAGACTCGGATTCTTGTAGACTGTGTTTCTAGGAGACAGTAGAGACATATCCAGTTTCCCACCCCTCTCATGCCAACCTCAATGACCACATTCCTTTAGATAGCATATGCTGACCCCTGGGATTTTGAACATAGAAATCTACTTGGGTGGAAGACAGGGATGGTGCACATCTTACCATGGACTGTGAACCAAATATTAATTGGGTAGGAATTAGGAGAAAGCTCTTTGCTCTGTTCCAAGGAAGACTGAATAAGAATTGCACAGGTATGTTTAGACTAGGTGATTCAAATCTAATTAGAAATGAAATAGCAAAAGATACCATTTATCCAAAATTCGCCACATATTATATTGCCTTTTTATAGATAGGTAGTTCACATAAAATATGGAATAAGCACAAGCCAGACTGTTAGTAAGCAGTGAATATTCAAGCAACTTGAACTTGGCTGTTCCCAACCACAAACCTTCATTTTGATCAACTACACTACAATTTTAGTATTCAGCAAGGAAAAATGTTCTGTAAGATATTTTAAAATATTAAAGAGATATTATATCAATAATAGTGAAACATAGCCCCTGGGTTTCACAGGACACACAATAAAGGGTATAGCATTAGACAAACTGTGAAGCGGAGTCTAGGAGAATGTTTGGATTGGAAACTGAAAACTATGATACTATGATTAAAGGAGTACTTTTTCCTATCGTTAAATGAAATAATAATTTGTTGTTCATCACTTTTATTCTATGGTTTATAGATCAAATTAATTGATCATGAATTAAATCATGTACATTTTGTTTCAAGCAAAATCACTGACCTCTCTCAGTGCCATTTCTGATAATTAACTACTATTCCATCTGGCCCCAATCTATTTTTCTTCATTTTAGGAAATTGCCCAAAAGGTACAACTAACAATTTTTAAAGGCCAAGTTAATAGTGGGTAACCACTTCTGAGTGCCACTTCCTCAAAACTGCATGACATCTATTGTCTTCAATTTCCCTATAAAGAATATAAAGAATAAACAACTTGTTAAGACCTGAGAATATCTTTTTTAAAAGAAGTGTCCCCTTCCAAGGTTTTCTCTCATGACATCATCGATGTTTCCTTTGAAATGAGCTGGAAATAAATGCTTTGTTTATGTCAGCAGCAGATAACATCCCCCATTTTCCGTTTCTTGGATGAGGCAGCCCCCCTCTTGCTTACTATTTTTTTTTTATTTTTTCATTTATAATTCATTTAGAAATAAAGCAAGGAAACATCATTCCTTCACTGTACATGTTAGTTAAGACACATTGATGAAATGCCATGGGGAAGTGACAAGATCACTATTTCTTATGAAAAACCTTGACCCTAGTTTCTCACCATGAATGAGTGGCCAGTCCATGTGTTGGCTTGGAATGAACCATGTGAAATCTTGCCATATTTTGAGCTTTCCCTCAGTTCTAATTCCCCTTTCAAGAACTAGATTATAGTTACATTGGGAAAAAAACTGCAGCGGTCATGTTATCATAGGCTCCAACAAAGCCTCCCAACATTATATGACTTTCTGGGGATACAGGCTAGATCTTATGGATTTTAATTTTCCTACCTCCTAGTTTAGTTTTGGGCACATTATTTAGTGTGAACATCTATCTTAACACTGTGAAACTTCCTCTGCTTGATGTGATTACTTAAAATTGTCTAACATAGCCAAGTGTTTCTATCTACATGGAAAGCTAAGGCTTCTAGAAAATGATTATTGTGATGGTTAGGTTTTGTTGTCAACTTGGATCTTTTCAATTATCTTGGGTGGGTCTCTGAGGATGTTTACAGGAAGGTAGCCTCTCAGCAAGGGGCAGGATGTAAAGAAGCTCAAAGAAGCTAGAAGTAAACATCCTTTCCTGTGTGGGTCATGCAGGAAGGATATTCCAGAGACTCAGGAAGCCATTAAGTCTTGGGAAGGGTTGCAAGAACCTACCCTAAGGCTATATAAAAGGGAAGAAATTCTCTCCTTTGCACCCTCCTGCCTGTTTGCTGTTCTGTGTGTGTGGTGTAGGTGATGGGTTTTCTCTCTCTGCTGGGACCTGTGAAAGAGAGGCCAGCCTCTTTCATTGTTAAGAAACTTCCCCTCAATCTATAGTTTCAATAAATTCTTTCCTCCTCCAAATTGAGCCTGGTTTGAAGATTCATCCCAGTGGCATGTGGCTGACTGAGACAATTATGATAAAATTCTGGAGATCTGTTACCTTTGAAGGGAGAACACGCCAATAACAAGAGACATAAGAAGATTTTTTGCCACCAAGGTAAATAGCAAGTAAAAATGTCACTGGGTGAAGTAATAATCTGATTTAAATTACCACACCATACTATAGAATTCTTTCTTTAAAGTACAGGAAAAGGATACTGCAAACATGGAGAAAGAGTATTGTGAGGTTGAAGGATAAGAATAGTTGTTCTTGGCTCATAGATTTAGAAAGCATACATTTTGTATGAGATATTGGGGGACATATTTTCCTCTCAGAATGCTGACTCCTCTCTTTTCATAGTCCAAAAAATAAATTAAAAAGTGAAGAGTCAGTTATAGTGACAGGGGATATTGGATGATGGTGATGCTTACTTTTTTTTCAACTCTTGAATAAGAACTTAAGCAGTCTACACTGCTGCTTAAATAAAGGAAAAGATGAGTAGCTAAATCTTGGCGAGTGTCACAAAAGAGCTGTGAATGTATTGGTCATCTCAAGAAGCTACTACATTTATAAATCAAAAATGATATATTCCCATGCAATAGTGAGTCACTGACTGATAGTACCAAAAGGCAACAATTAACTATTGTGGCTTGACATTTGCTTCTCTGTTCTTCTGTATGAATTATTTTATGTGACAGGTTGCATTCATGAAGATCTGAGCTTTAAAATGGCTCACAGTAAACAACTGTCCTAAAGTAATAAAATACCTGCTCCTAGATGCTGAGTGAATCCTTTCAGGCAGGTGACCTGTCTGAATGGAATGGAACTCCACTAGATTAGCAATTGATCAAAACCATAGTTGGGAATATTATTTTCCACTATGTAGACTATGTTTTGGTTTTCCCATGTTTAAATTCAGAAGTCCAATGGAATGGAAACATAGAATTAACCTTGATTGCAGCAGAATGCATTCTGGAGAGGAAAAACTCTCATTCTCGTGGTCTGTCTTAATGAGGAATCAAACGTGATTTGGGCTGTGTGGAGATGATTACTGATGGGCAATTATTCTAAAATATCTCTTTTCAAATCCTTTGCATGGCAATCAAGAAAGAATGTGAGAGGTTAGGCATTACATTACTAGGGTTATCAGCAGCATATAATTTCTTAATTATGCATGAAAACGAAGAACAAATACCTGCCAAAGGAGTTTCTGAATTCTCTTTGGGAAATGAAGTCTGAAGCATCTGAGGGTCTTTGCAATTTATCTGAGAAAGGTTGGTTTAAAAGGCATGAGCAGAGATTCTTCTTTCTAACAACAGTACAATGGGACCTTGGTTTTCGCATCTTTAAAATGGGAACCATGATAATCTCTATCACTCTGGATTCTTGCACATGGTTATGTTGTGGCTGCCACTAACTGTACTTCCATCCCTAGCAGTAACTTTCCTTGTGACTACCTCTGGCCACACCTCATTCAGGACTGAAACAAGTCTAATTGAGATGTACAGGTCCCTTGGCCATTTTCATTTGTAACCAAGTCATTGATTCAGAGGTTCAGACTAACAAAGGATTTCAAGGTAAGTATTGTAAACATTACTTGAGGACAGAAGATCTATCTTAAAAGAAAGACATCTTTTATTTGGCCTGTTTGAAGCTATTTCTTAGTTTCTGTTAGAATGGCATGTGCTGTTTAATATGGCAACCAGCTTAAAATAAATTAACATATTTAATTACACATCCCAATGGCACAGCCTCTAATTTTGGAGGGAAAATATGTACATTTTTGATCTATTATGAAGGCTTGTCAAGAACAGATGAAATGCTGTGAATTGTTACTATTTGTGTTAATTTCTTCACAAGTACTTTAGAATCCTGCATCTTTTTCCTAATTGTTATCAAGTAAGGCAGCTTACAGAAAGATAGCTAAGATCGTCAGGTATTGAGGAGTTGGTGGCATGGATCCCAAGCCTTAAATCATAATTTTGAAACAAGAGAAATGTATTTACATAGGCCCATCAAAATGTTTGCCTGGACTCAAATACATTTTTAGTTAGAATCCTTCATGGAACTGACTATGGACAAGTTGACTTTTTTCCCTTGGAATATGAGTCTGCTGCCTCGTATTATGAACACTCAGGGTTTGATGACTAGCAGTTCACCATAAAGGTGATTGACATTGATGATTTTTAGTTCATTCAAGCCCTCTCTCCTTAGCTGGGAGGACACCTTACATAGTTCAGAGCCACTGTGGTTACACAAAAGTACAGGAGAAACAAACCTGAGATCAGAATGCTGTTAGTGTTTTTATCAATAGTGATGAGTACTTAAAGTCTTTCTTATGGAACAATAATTAAGTCTTGAAGGGTTGGATGCATCACGATTTTTGACAAGAGTGTTGTTCTTCATAAAGAGCAGGGCTTCAGATTGTATGACAGTCTGAAAATACATCACTTGTTAATTAACTTAATTATTATTAGAAAAATGAAGTGGGTGTTTAGCAACATGTAAGAGAAAATCATAATGGAAAATTGGATTCCTACAAGCTCAGTAAAATATACTGCAATATAGATATTTAATTTGAATGTATTATGAATATATTAATGAGTATTGGTTAGAAACGTGACTTTATCTGAACAAAAATTATTAGTAGAATTGGCTACAGAGGGATGACAATTTTGGTATTTTGTGACTTCAGGGGGAAGAAATAATTTATAATTTATCTTTAGCTCTATATTTACAGAGTGATTATGCCCTAAATCAGAAAATGACGCTTTGGCAACTTCAAAAAAATTAAATGCCAGGTAAGAAAACTCTGGGAAACTTTGTCTGTTACATATTCATTCCACTTCAAGTTTCTGTAGCTTTTCACTTCCTGGAAGAAAGAAAATAGATTTGGATTTAGATGACTCATACAACTTGAGAGAAAGTGAAAACCTCAAACCATTTCAAAAAGTTCTATAACATGTTTTCTAGTAACATTGGAAAAACCATTTGCTCAATTTATTCCAGATGCAGGAATCTGACCTCTTTTTATTTCCTTTCAATTTTCTCATTTCTATATTGTTTTGTGTGGGCCAAGGTCAAAATGAAGGGCACAGTAATCCCTTGTACCTATAGCAATTCTGCAAATTGAAGGCACTTGGAAATATGTTGTTTCAGAGTGCTATGAAAGAATGGTGTCATGGGTGCCTACTCTCTAATCCACTCAGGAAAAAAAAAGGTGATTATGTGAGTCCTTCAGGAAAAATGAGTAGGCACAAAGACCCCCTACAGTTTAACACCTCTGTTTCACTTCTAGATCAGACCAAGGGTGATTATTGTAGCAGTTATCTTCCTTTTGCTGAGACAAAACAACCAACTAAAGGTAGATTGTGGGAAGAAAAGATGTTTTCAGGCTTATAATTTTGAGGGTAAATTTCAGCATGGTGGAGAAAAGCAACTGGCTCACAACACCACACATTCACAGCACAGAGATAACAGCAAGCAAGAGCTGCCTGTGAAGACACAATATGATGGACTCCTCAACCTCAAGATACAGAAACACACCTCCTCCAGCAAGGCTCCAAGTCTCAAAGGCTCCACCAGCTAGGGACTAAGTACGAAGCTTATCACAAATACCTAAGACTATGGGGACCATTTACATTCAAACCACCATTTTAGGATTTTATTCAAATAAAAATTCTATTTTCTCTGTTGGCAAGGTCTTCAGGACATTGAGTAAGCAGGCAGAACCAGCTGCTTTCAAAACTATCATTTTAACATGGTTTTGTCCAATTCTTAGTCTGTGAATAATTCCTCAACTGAGCTCAAGTCACAGTGACGGACGGGCACAGTACACAGGTTGCTGTTCCACTTAAGATAGCACATGCATATGACCAGGATTGTGTAAAGCCCTGGAATAGTGTCCACATCTGTGTTCTTTTCATGCAGGTGTTCTACATGCCTCTCTGTTTGGCTGAGAGCCCTTGCCTTGTGCCTTGTCACTATAACAGTGATGGGATTACAGTCCCTATCTTCTGATATAGATAGCATAGGATGTCCTCATTGAACAACCTTAGAAATCTGATTTCCCATTTCTAATTCCCCACTTGCATTTTCCATGGCCTTTCCCTTCTCAACTGTCTACTATTTCTTGACCACAAAAGATCTAATTTCCCTTTATGATAACCTGATAGCTTGAATGAAGATTCTATTCCTATGTGGACCCAATATTTGTCTATCAGAACAATATTGATGAAGGTATCGGGAGGATGATATGGGGGTGTTGTGATTAAAAAGCACATAGCTCTGTGTCAAAGTACACCCAATACATGGTAGATCTATGGCCCTGGACAGTTAGCTTGTCTGATAGATATCTCCATTGACATCTTGGGATAATAATACTTTCCTCAGGTCTTGGACTCCTGGCCATCAAAGATTTAAGGACTGTGAAAACTTAAAGCATTCATTGTTTGGTATGGTTAGTATACGTAATAAATATCCTGTTTCCTTTCACTATTGATACCATATCACTGTTAGTTTTAGATGCTGGATTGGACTAAGGAAACACCACTGTGTTTCCTGTTGAAGCTCAAAAATGTCACCATCCTTTGATTACTTAAAGATAACTCTTGTGTCTCTATAATAGCCAATTTTCTCAGTGCGACTTCAGGAAGAAATGGGAGAAAAGAGGAGGAGGAAGAAGCATCACTCCTCATTTGTGTCACCATTGTGAAAAGTGAATGTTACAACACATAGAGACTATTTGTTTTCATTACACCACAGTCAACTACAGCCTTCAAAAATACTAGTAGAGGGCTAGAGAGATGGCTCAGCAGTTAAGGCACTTGCCTCTAGTGCCTAAGGCACCGGGTTCAATTCCCCAGTACCCACAAGGTGGTGGCCCTGATGTTCTCTCTCTCTCTCTCTCTCTCTCTCTCTCTCTCTCTCTCTCTCTCTCTCTCTC